>JACXGM010010620.1:8811-26113 GCA_016801145.1 Umbra pygmaea | reverse complement strand
TCATTCTGTATTACCACAGACACGGCGAGCATTACCTAGGGCAGCTCATCGTTCATTCTGTATTACCACAGACCTGGCTAGCATTACCTAGGGCAGCTCATCGTTCATTCTGTATTACCACAGACCTAGGGCATTACCTAGGGCAGCTCATCGTTCATTCTGTATCACCACAGACATGGCTAGCATTACCTAGGGCAGCTCATCGTTCATTCTGTATTACCACAGAACTGGCTAGCATTACCTAGGGCAGCTCATTGTTCATTCTGTATTACCACAGACCTAGGGCATTACCTAGGGCAGCTCATCGTTCATTCTGTATTACCACAGACATGGCTAGCATTACCTAGAACAGCTCATCGTTCATTGTGTATTGTCCCTTCATTCTGTATTACCACAGACATGGCTAGCATTACCTAGGGCAGCTCATCGTTCATTGTTATAAAGTGAATATGTCACACATCCTTCCCCTGCACTTAGTCTCATTTCAACAACCAGATCATTCCAGTCCTTCTCCTAAATTCACAATTATATTTAGTGACAATTAATGTGTTTTGCAAGCAATAAACAACAGTCACAGAATGAATGATGTTGCAAGCAATAAATACCAATCACAGAATGAATGATCAGGGATGTGTGCAAAAACTACAAGTCACAGTATGCATCTGTGTACCTGGATGACTAAATCTTTAACAAGCCTGCTATGACCTGAAAACCAAAACAATTCAAAGCACATCAAAGCCATAGCGAAGCGATCAACC
This sequence comes from Umbra pygmaea, assembly GCA_016801145.1. Lineage (NCBI taxonomy): Eukaryota > Metazoa > Chordata > Actinopteri > Esociformes > Umbridae > Umbra > Umbra pygmaea. The sequence goes on along the minus strand of JACXGM010010620.1, from coordinate 25,355 downwards.
AACGTGCATCTTTATTGACAAATGAATTAACCAATGATCACTCAGTGTTCCCTACTGAGAGACATGACAGTTACAGGTTTCAGTAACCTTCTCTGGTACAGGCACGTGCACAGCACATAAATGAACAGGGGAGAGCATGTTTGATTTGAATGGTCAGACTTCTCGGTTAACACTCTGAATAGAAATGTTGAACTTGCACATTTAAATGGAATGTCGTGGCCAATACACTTGCGTTCAGAATGCAAGACAATATATTTTCTGCGTTTTCCTTTATTTCTGCGTTTTTAACGCAGGATAATGCCTTAACGCAACCTCTGACTAGGTAGGTGGTATAACTCTTGAATGACTTGTGAGAATTGACGTGTTTAGCGTAAGTGTTACAGTAAAATGGCCAGAGGCTTATGACGCTCTGGAAGATTCTCGCTAGGGGTGGGCACTAAGTTCGCTTTGAATTCTGGACCTTGTGGTATTTCAAGTGTAAACTGATTCAAAAGTAGCAGAAATATACTTTTCTCAGATGCATTGGCAGGCAAAGCATTGTATGACAAAACATCTATGATGACGGTAATGTTTGTAAACACTACATTAAAACTGTGATTTACTCTGGAATTTTCCTTTGAAGGTACCCAGCAGATTCCAGCGGCACGTTAGCCATCAGGTCCAGGGACTGAACCTCATGACTCTGAAAAGTGTCCCTGTATATCAGCAGTGCTGTAAGAGGCAAGCACATTGTCATACCTGGATCTCATTGTTGAGCTTGGCCACGTTGCGGACGGAGGACTCTTTGAGCTTGAGGAGTTTGGACTGCTCCTGGAGCTTCTTCTTCATGTCAGTGAGTTGACCCTCCAGCTCCTGGAGACGTTTCCTCCTCTGCTCGCTCAGCCTGGCCACACGGAAAAAAAGAATACAGCAGTCAGATGGCTCAGTGGTTAGGGAGTCAGACTTGCAGTCAGATGGTAGTCAGTTGGATTCCTGAGTGGGCTAAAGGTCCTTGAGTCCTTGAGCAACGCTTTTTACACCGAGTTCCTCCAAGGGATGTCTCTGAACTTACATGCTCTGGATAAGAGTGCCTGCTACATGTAAAAGTAAACTGTCTAGAGACAAGAACAAAATCTTCTGCTGGGATGTACCTTCATGGTAACAAAGGTAGTATCATTGGTAGTAACATTTTCTGCAACTTCTAGATGTGTGGAAATCCCAGGGGGAAATTCAAACCTAAAATAACCGAACTGGCGCATCTGTCACTGAAGATCCCACTCGCTCAAAGTAGGTTAGGTCACCCGTTTTGTCCATGGTAACGTTGATTAAATAGAAACAGAGTAAATAAGTGTGCAGCCTGATCATGAGGATGTAGTAAACTAGAGGAGGCGGTCATTACTTGGCCTGATTGACATCTTTCTTGGCAGAGTGGAGAGCATGGATCAGGTCCTCCTTCTCCTTCTGCAGGGTGCCCACTGACGTCTGTAGGCTGGTGATGTTATTCTGTGGGGGGAACCATGATTCCATTAGGAGTTAGTTGCTGTTCCACAAATGCAGTTTATTGCAGCCTATCCAAACCCTTCCAAGTGAATAAGAGTCAGAGCTGTGTAGCTGTGGACGACATGGTTCCATCTGTCCAGCCAGCCAACAATGTTCATTCCACCTGTCCTACCTGGTGTTCGGTCTGCATGGGCTCCAGCTGGCTGTCGTTCTGGCACATCTTCCTGACAAACTCCTCCTTCAGAGCCAGAACTTTGTTAAGCTCGATCAGCTCCTTGGACATTTGGGCTTGGCGCAGGGCATGCTGGGTTGTGAAGCCCTCGGACGAGTCCTTGTCAGCAGCAGCTGTCTGTGTGAGGTTGGTAAAAAGGGAGTGGGGTAAGAAAACACACCGGTTCCCCGAATCTCAACACACAATGATTCTATAGACATCTACAGCAAACTGCTTCACTAACCTAAAGTTGCAGGTTTGAATCCCTAGCAATGGGGGATATTTGTGTCCTTGAGCAAAAAAACAATCCTAGCATCCCCTTAAATTGCTTTGAATGAACACCTCTTCTAAATAGTAAAAACAAAGGTCAACTTACTGAAGGAGAGCAGCAGGACCCATTAGGACTTCCCTCGTCAGCGGCCACACAGTCGGTGGCCAACGCCTCTATAGAGGCAGCCAGGCCGGCACTCTCATCCTACATGAACGGGCCCACAGATCACACGGACACCATCCAGTGGAGTTTATTATCATTAACAGGGGTTGACATTAACTTTATTGCACACTTAACCTTCAGACAAATCTGGCGTCCCACTTATCCAGTAACAAAAACGACTTGTCCGAAGCGGATTTTAACTATTGTGATTAACATTCGTGTATGTAATTCCAGGAAAGAAGCAAATCATATCTCCCTGTGTCACATCGAAACCAGGGAACTTATGTTAAAACAGTATATTTTAATTTGTATTCAGGGAGGTATTTTTCGTGATGGCACAAAGGCCATCGTCCAGTGATTTAAGGCCATCTAGAAAAAAAAGCCTCCTCATTTGTTCTTTAAAGCACCAATTCAATTCAATCTAAAGTGTCATCACATTTACAACACGGCTAAAATGTGTTGGCCACACTCTGGCAGGTAGATAATAAAATTATCTAAAATTACATAGCCAATATGTTTGGCAAATGTTTCTCAAATAAATTATGTATTTTGAGTTAGAAATAACATTGTATACTACTGCATTTAAGTTAACTTTTGTGACCAAAACATCAGAAATACTTTCAATATTGCTATGGTAGGCTCTGTGTATCCAATAAAACCCAACCTTTATATGTACGTACTTTAAACTACTTTTCTGATGAAGTATTACAGCGAATAAGTATTTGCACTGTGTAACCAAAGCTTTGTGTCGGTGTAACCACCAGAAGAGAGCTAATGTTAGCTAGGCATCTAGTGCTCAGTCTGAAAGAGCAATACCGCACACATAACACAGATTTCATGGCAAAAAAGACATCACAAGTAACCAATTGCGGATTTGTTTTGCTCACTTGATAAATAACCAAGTAATTTTTTCACTTGTAAGAAGATAAACACAGTTTGAAAATAAAATGTACAAGTAATGTAATTCGAAGTGATGTGGTTTTTGAACCTTGCAGACAAACACACATTTAGGCCTAAAACATGCCATTGGTTGATGATCTGACATCAAAAATAGGCTAGTCAAGGATGTTCTAAGAAGTAATCACTACCAACTTGGTGAGATTAGCATAGCGCTAACGTGCACTAGGTAATCACATGGAACCAGGTACAATGGAACGTTTGATCACGTGAGCGTAAGAAAACCAGTACGGAACCTCGTAGGGCCAGAAGGTAGTCAGCTCACGCTGCAGTACAACTAGTCGCTCATCACAGACGCCTCATCTAGTTGTACCTGCAGATGAACGATGACATGTTGCAGATTCTGGATTATTTCTACGTTCTCCTTCAGCTCCTGGTCCTCCAGAGTCTCCAGCACCTTCTGCAAATCCACTTTACACCTAGAAGATAACCACTGCCTGTTAACACAGCATTCTGGTCTAAATGACACATTCACAAAATGAAGGCAAAATGCAAAAGGTAAGACATACGCTGCGTGCTGCTTCAGCTCTTCTATTTTGCTTTGAAGCTTCTCATTTGCTTGCTCGGTCTGTGGGTGGGACGGCAAAAGGAGAATGGGACATTTGAAGATCACGGTAACACCTTCAAGTATTTCGAAAGGATAAAAACAAAAAGATGGGTTCAAGCTGTGAGGTTGGTCTGAGCGTTCCAGGCCTGAGGTCTTTACCATGATCATCTTCTCTATCACCAGGGTGGTCTGGCTCGCTGCCTCGCTCAGAGCTCGGCTTAGCGTCTTGTTCTCCTCCTGCAGTGCCCGGGTTCTTTCCAGGATCTTGGAGACGTTCTCAGCCGGCTCAGAGCTTTTCAGGGAAGGGATACCACATCAGTAAAGCTTCCAATATGGATATGAAGTCAGCAAGCTACAGGTTTAAAGTCTTTAGCTGACCAGGTGGACACAGGACATGTCAGTTAGGGAGAATAATTATTTGCATTTACCCTGATAGCACTGGGGCCACACCCCCACGTGCATGTAGAAGCATCACCTGTAGCTCCTGGACCTGTGAACACATAAGGAGACATTTACAACCCCAATTCTGAAAAAACTGTGACGGTATAGAAAACACTGATAAAAACAAAGCGAAGTGATTTGTAAATGTACTTTTGCTTTAAAACAACAAAATGTATATAGACATGGTATATTATATTTTACCTAATCAACTGCATAGTTAAGGTAAACATTTATTTTGAAATTGATGCATGGAAATCGTTCCAAATAATTTGGGACAGGGGCAATTTAGGACTAATCGCGATGTGACAAGTTCAAATAAGAAGGTGATGTGAAACAGGTGAGGCAATTGTGTATCACAGTTCATAAGTTTGCATACCCTGGTAGAAATTCAGCATTGAATTTGACAATATGAGTGATCATGCAAAAAATCTGACTTGCATAAGAATAGTGCTCATATGAAGCCATTTTATTATGTTGGAAATGGATGTAAAAAGATATCCAAAGCCTTGCAAATGCCAATGAGTACTGTTTAAAAACTTAAGTGGAAGATTCTGGGATCTCTTGATATCAAGCCACGGTCAGGTAAACCAAGAAAGATGTCAGTCAAAACTGCTAGAAGAATCGTTCGGGACACAGAAAAACCCACAAGTAACCTCAGCAACGATGTGGTTGTTTCAAGGAGCACAATACGACAATACTTGAACAAAAATCTGCTGCATGGTTAAGTTGCCAAAAAGAAGCCTTTACTGCGCCAGTGCCACAAAAAAGCCTGGTTCCAATATGCCCGACAACAACTTGACATGCCTCATAGCTTCTGACACAGTGTAATTTGGAATAACGAGACCAAAATAGAGCTTTATGGTCACAACCGTATGTGTCATGTTTGGAGAGGGGTCAACAAGGCCTATAGTGAAAAGAAAACCATCCCCACTGTGAAGCTTGGTGGTGGATCACTGATTTTTTGGGGGTGTGTGAACTCTAAAGGCATGAGGAACCTTGTCAAAAATTGATGGCAAGAAGAACGCAGCATGCCATCAGAAAACACTGGCAGATAATTTTGCATTCTTCTGCACAAAAGCTGCGCATGGGACACTTGGGACTTTCCAGCAAAACAAGGACACTAATCACAAGGCCAAGTTGACCATCCAGTGATTACAGCAGAAAAAGGTGAAGGTTCTATAGTGGCCATCACAGTCTCCTGACCTTAAGATCAAGCCACTCTGGGGATACCTCAAACATGCGATTCACGACCAAAGACTTTGCATGACCTGGAGTTTTTTTTGCCAAGACACATACCTAATACTGTGAACTACACTCACCTAAAGGATTATTAGGAACACCATACTAATACTGTTTGACCCCTTTTCGTTTTCAGAACTGCCTTAATTCTATGTGGCATTGATTCAACAAGGTGCTGAAAGCAGTCTTTAGAAATGTTGGCCCATATTGATAGGATAGCATCTTGCAGTTGGAGATTTGTGGGATGCACATCCAGGGCACGAAGCTCCCGTTCCACCATATCTCAAAGATGCTCTATTGGGTTGAGATCTGGTGACTGTAGGGGGGCCTTTTTAGTACAGTGAACTCATTGTCATGTTCAAGAAACCAATTTGAAACGATTCAAACTTTGTGACATGGTGCATTATCCTGCTGGAAGTAGCCATCAGAGGATGGGTACATGGTGGACATAAAGGGATGGACATGGTCAGAAACAATGCTCAGTTAGGCTGTGGCATTTAAACAATGCCCAATTGGCACTAAGGGGCCTAAACTGTGCCAAGAAAACATCCCCCACACCATTACACCACCACCACAGCCTGCACAGTGGTAACAAGGCATGATGGATCCATGTTTTCATTCTGTTTACACCAAATTCTGACTACCATCTGAATGTCTCAACAGAAATCGAGACTCATCAGATCAGGCAACATTTTTCCAGTCTTCAACTGTCCAATTTTGGTGAGCTCTTGCAAATTGTAGCCTCTTTCCTATTTGTAGTGGAGATGAGTGGTACCCGGTGGGGTCTTCTGCTGTTGTAGCCCATCCGCCTCAAGGTTGTGCGTGTTGTGGCTTCACAAATGCTTTGCTGCATACCTCGGTTGTAACAAGTGTTTATTTCATTCAAAGTTGCTCTTCAATCAGCTTGAAGCAGCGGCCCATTCTCCTCTGACCTCTAGCATCAACAAGGCATTTTCGCCCACAGGACTGCCGCATACTGGGCATGCAACCATGCCACAACCATGCCATGCTCAAAATAGCTTAAATCGCCTTTCTTTCCCATTCTGACATTCAGTTTGGAGTTCAGGAAATTGTCTTGACCAGGACCACACCCCTAAATGCATTGAAGCAACTGCCATGTGATTGGTTGAGTAGATAATTGCATTAATGAGAAATTGAACAGGTGTTCCTAATAATCTTTTAGGTGAGTTTATAGTCTGAACATCAAAATTGAGGATAATATTAAAATGAATATAATATTGTTGCTTTCACAGCAGCAAGGAACCCATGTCTACCTCTCTTATTTAGACATCTTTTGCACTAACTGTACATATACTCCCATCATTTTCTCTGAACATCGGCACTATGTATTTTTTGTTTTGTTTTCATTTTTTTCTTGACTATATACATACATGTATTACTACGTAATCTTGCCCCTTTGCGCTTTCATTTTGGCCAGGTCACCATTTCAAATTGAGAAACTGTTCTCAACGTGGCCAACTGGTTAAAAATAAAAATTATCCTTACAGCCTCATAAAAAGTGACAGTATATAAGACAAAATACAACTATATATCTAGATCCATATTCAACTACAATAACTGGCCAACTATGCAGTCAGAATCAGTTTGGGTAGAGACGCTGTGCCATTAGATTGAGCAAATGGATGAAAGCTGTGTGGTTTTTAGAAGAACGCCAATTGTTGTTATCCAATCATAACAGCATGTTCAACCTACGCCCGCCTGTTTCTTTACAGCCAGCCAAACTAGCCAATTGAGTGAGGGACAGAGCGCTGCTGATTAATTTTCATTACAAAACCTGAAAATCCACCTAACCACAAACAAAGGAAAGGTTTGATGTAAGCAACCTGAAGGGTCACTCAATAAGCAGGTCAGTACCTGCTGCTTCAGGTGTTTCATCTCAGCAGCTCGAGGGTCCACGTTGACCACAGGCTTGTTTTTGATCTTGCGAGCTCTGTCAGCGTAGCGTAACGTGTTGAGGGTCTCCTCGATGTTGGAGTCTGCAGGGCTGACGCAGGCAATCATCAGCGTGTGGCTGTTTCCTCCCAACGAATCTGAAGGAGAAATCCAGAATGCATTTAATGGGGTTTGGTTAATAAACAGCAGGTCTGATCTCCAAATCAAAGACGCCTGGTGGTTTTTGATGAATAGGCCTACTTTGTAGTGATAAATGCCTTGGGGTACAAAACACGGGTCTCAACTGTTCTTAATCATCTGATACCACAATGCCACATGACCCATTACAATGTTAGGATTCACTGTACCCAGATTTGGTCCCATTAGACAGCCTAATACAGCCTAACAGCCAGTCCCAGGATCTCACCCTGCAGCAGACGGGTCAGCTTAGAGTCTCTGTAGGGGACAAAGGAGCCCTTCTTGTTGTCATCACCGAGGGCGCTGATCACGTTCCCCAAAGAGAGTAGACCTCGGTTGATGCTGATGCCTGGAGGACAGCAGATAACATAATGTCTTGACGCTGAACAAAATCACATTTAAATCCCACTGGAAATTCATACATATAATAACTGCAGAGAGAAATACTCAAGCACACAGCTCAATTCAACTATTGATAGCTAAGCATTAGATTACTAAACATAAACGGTCCCATAGAGCGGACATAAAACTGCATGCACGGTTCAGTGTCAATGTGCTTCGGTACACTGGGAGTTCATTATTTTCCGGTGGAATGCTATGTTTGCCTTGCAAAGAAGTTTTATGCGGGATCTGATTGGCGAGTCGTTCTATTCAGAGGGTGAAGCTCTTTGCTCTGCTTCTGGGCCAGTATTCACAAAACATTATCTTATCGCTAAAAGGACTCCTAAACAGCACTACGGTAAGTTCTCTTAAAACCTATTCACAGAGCTGCTGAGACCTACTTTTAGTAAGGAATTCTGAGAACTCTTATGCTAACAGACAAACTACAGCCACTAACAATTACACTAGACCAAAGTCATTGAATGTTATTTGGCTATAGAACTGAAAAAATATTTTTAATACATAAATTAACCTCTCTATACACTGCGTTCCAAATTATTATGGAAATTGGAATTAATTGTCAAACATTAAATATGTTGTTCTTCAATCAAACTCATGGATGGTATTGTGTGTCTATCACGATACAAGTGTTTAATATCGGTTGATATCGATAATTATTGATCTGTTATGACCCATTTACAATAAGGAGCAGGAAAAAAATATTAAATTTAAACATTTTTATTTTGAATTTAACCTTCCACTGATTGTAATCCCCTCAGTTAAAGGCAGAAATTCAACAGAACCATGGAAAACACTCAATTAAAATGTAAACATAAGTCTAAAATCACGATGAACACTTAACAATTATCTGTTACACTAAGGTGCAAAATTATAATACTTAAGAAATGCTTAATAAAGTGTAATAAAATAGTGCAAGTGTTAAATATAAACAGAGAAACCTGAGACCTGAGACGGTGGGGAAAACAAGTTTGTAATATTACCAGTCTTGGTGAGGATGACGGTTTAGCACAATTTGCAGACGACATTGGTCTGACTACGGTCAGACTTTTAAAAACCAAAAAACTGTCATACTGGCAACCTTTTCCAGTTTTATCAACAAATTTCATGCTCGCTGCCGCACTAATTGTCCACTGATCAGTTTCCATTTCTGAAGAATCCAACACCACTCACGAGACAATAATATTGCCCAAAGTTGATACTGTTAAATGATTGGTTGTTAGCGTGTCACTTGCCACGTTGCTAGGTTACCAGAGTGTGAGTGCCTTTGTTTATGCAACCAAAATTGCTTCGCAACCGCTGGATTGATGAGGCAAAGGAAATTATCAAACGTTTTATCGAACGCATTTTTTTATTGATATTGATTACGTGTCTATCGCGATACATATCGTTATCGTTTTATTGCCCAGCCCTACCTCTGTAAAGTATATACAGTTGCTGACTGACCACTTTCTTCCACGGAACAAAAAGAAGAACCGCGCCTTCCGTAGCAAAATCTTCATGCATGACAATGACTTTTACTTTTCACAGATTTAGGAGCTGGTTGTTGTGCTGCTAACGCTTGTGAAATACCAAAAATCCTAAAATTTAGAGTGACACTAAATTATTTTTACGAGTTTCCCCTAAATCAGTGAGTGAGGAGCTACTTTTAGCCTTAAAATGTTTTGCGAATACAGGCCCTGATCTCTTAATAAATATGGACCCACAACCCAATCCAGTATTTGATAAATTACAAAACATTTTAGATCAGCATTTAACCAAGAATATCTTCTGGTTGTTGACTCACCTTCTTTCAGACGATCGCCTTCTGCTTTAGTCTTCTTCTGTCTCTCGGAGCCTGCCAAGTCCACCAGATGGAGTTTTGAAACCATATTTTCAGACCTAAAAAAAGATTTGGAATTAATGGAGGAACAAATGAACATGCATATCATTTATAAAAAGTGGAACATTTCCCTCAAATGAAAATGAGAAAGAAAATCTATGGAAAAAAAACATAGAAAATACTAACTTGTCGGCCCCTCTGCGCTGTTCCAGGGTGATGGTGAAGATGGCGTGGGATCGAGACGAAGCAGCATTCATGGCAGTGGAGCCTACAGTACGGCAGGAGTTCCCCAGCTCCAAGCACCCCACCATCTCCTGAGCTGAGAACACCTCCTTCTCAATCAGGCCCACAATCTATGACAACGAGGTAGTTGGACAATGGGCTACAACATATTGTATCCAGGCAGATATATTAAACGAGTGCACTTAACCTGTTTTCTAAACAAAGACAACATTTTGAACTTTAACACCATTTATTCACTTTTATGCCTTCCTTTGGGTCCTCCCGAATGTTGATAACTGATGGTTTATCCTTGGACACAGCTGGATAGAGAAGGTCCAGGATGTCTTCATTGTATATCTATGTCAGAAAAAATATTAAGAAAACATGCGCAGGACACCTTTTCTACTGTGCCATATAAAATCAACATGTACTAGTTAACATTTACTAACAGTTTTTTTACCTGTTCGCTAATGTTAACTAATTGTCCCAAAAGCTAAATAAAGCAGTTTGTGGCATCAAAGTATTTAGCATGTTGACACATACTTAACACATTTTCATAGATTCCACAGGTCCGATATGGGTTGCTTTCTGCAAGCCCAGTCAATGGAATGTGGCTAATTATAAAAACATGAGACATGGCCATCTCTATATAATGTTGCTAAGGTAATATACCCAAAATGCTCCATTTGGACATTATACTTTCTAGTTCCAATCCTTGATGTGCAACTTAACATGCTGTATATCACAGAAACGTGCAAAGTAATACCTACCTAATGATGTAAATATTTAGGTCCTATTTCCTGTGTAACATGTTTTCTAAAGCAAATTTGTCAGACATACCATTGACTATTTTTATAATCCTTAGTTTTAAAAATACAATCTCACTGTTGAGTTTCTGCATTGTGTTATGAAAATCAGACGTGACAAATAATGCATGGTGGTTTCCACACACCTCCAGGTAAGACACTGACAGAGAGAATTCACAATCCTTATGCTTCTCCTTCTCCTGGAAGATCGTTTTAACCACCCGGGGGATGACTCCCACAGTGGGCTCATTCTCTTGGGCCGATGTATAGGTCCCTCCCATTGAAAATGTCTTCCCTGAACCAGTCTGTCCATACGCAAGGACAGTAGCATGATAGCCTGAAATATACATAATATACGGTCACTGCTGTTTAGCAGATACATCTTCATCCAATGTCAAATTGTCTGACACTGCTGTCAAACAGTAAGGCTCTGCTTAGAAACTCACAACCAGCCTCCACAAAAACATTCTTACAGGTTCAGCAATCCAAAATATGCCCCTTTGATAGGCCCCATTCAACATTTAAGGGTAATTGAGGAAATTTAATGCACATTTTCATCTGTTCCATCGACAGTTTATAATGCAGCATAAAATTATGTTTTGGAAGAAAAAAGGTAATGTTATGCTAAAATAAAAAAGTTATGGTTTTTCTCTATACCTTTGAAAAGACCACGCAAGAGAGGTAAAACTGCACTGTTGAAGACTTCCTCTTGTTCAGTTGTAGGATCAAATACATAATCGTATGTGAACGCCTTTTCAGTGCCAACAATCACCTGTAAAACAAAAATATATAGAAATGACAAGAATTGTGGTGCTGATTTGTACTGTATTGGTTGCTTAAAATGTCAGACCGAGATGCAGTGTTATGTCTTGAAGGATTTATCGCTGACCTGTGGTTCCCCTGGAACAAAAGTTAGACAGGTCTCGCAACCTTCGTTGATTTCTTTGGGAACCAAAGGCCGACAACGCAGGGCAACCCGAACGGGGATCGATTTATCATCCTCTTTTGGCATGCTGAAATATCGTGTGATTGACACTGTCATTGACAGATGGATACGAGGTTTACAATTCTAATGTGTAAAGTTGGTCAATAAACGTGTAATGTTAGATAGACATATACAGTAGTTTATTACTGTAGCCACATTTTAATTGTACTAATAATCAAATCCATAATCACAAAGAACAGCTAATGCTGGCTTCGAACCACAATCAAGCTAACTAACTTGTTTGTTTTAGGGCCACCAGCACTACTGTAACGGTACTTAACAAACAACATCAGTCATTTCCATCAATATTGACCACAGCTAAAAAATCGCTAATCACTCCACCATGTATGTTTCCGTTTGCCAAACAAGTTAAAAAAAGGCCGGTCCCTACATTACCTTTTCCCTGGAAGACGTTGGTCTTCACTCGCCCCTTCAGTGAACCAGCTACCGTCTGTAGCTGACTAGCTAAGGTTAGCTCGCAAATGAGTACGCTTTAAGCTCGCTAATCACCCGTAATTAAAACGTATTATATCTATATTTCAGACGAAAGAACTGGACAAGAGTTAGTTAATGAAGCGCGTTTAACAATGCATTCGTTGTCATATTCAGAATCGTAGCTAGACGAAACACGGAACGTTTGATTATTACTTATTTAGAAGAGGACTTCGGCCGCTTGTCATAGACCCAGTCGTGCCCGCCACTTTCAAATATTCGGCTCCTCCTCCACGCACGCTGCGTGCCAGAGTGGTCATACGCATGTTTCCCAAGTTTCAAAGTAAAAGTTCTTATAATAAAACAATACTGGAGTGGTTGAAAAGTGACGTTGTCCTTTATTTCCTTCTCTACTGTTTATGAGTTTTACTCATACAGTCAACGGTTTTACTTCTGTTTGCATTTTAACATGTTAAATAAATGTATTTCATTAATTTTCAAGACATATTGAGATGAGAGCTGTAATGGAGGAAAGTAAAAAGGAAGAATGCAGGATTTGTTTCTGGCACGGCCTATGAGGGAAATCCACAGTTATGAACCAAACAGTCCTGAAATACTATTTTATATCAGTGGAAAAAAATTCTCAAGAAATACATTTCTTGAAGTCACAAAATTGTGGAAAAACTCTACCACCACACAAAGCAATAGCTGTGAGATCACAGCCAATACACATTTTACCATCAGGAGTCAGTGGTTACATTTTCAACCAATTCTGAAATGCAACCTTTTTTAATACTTTGGAGGTACACCATGGCCTTTGTAAGACATATTTCTTTGAGCCCCAGCTTGACCAATGTCTGTGCCTTTCCCCTCTGTCTCTCCTATCTGCCTGTCTCTTTGGCATCTGCTTCCCAACTGTTCTGTCATTAAAAAAATAACCCCCAAAAATATTTTACAGTTAGGTTTGAATTTAGAATTAGTGATAGGTTGAAGGGAAGTTTTTGCTAGGCCCTCCATGGAAGGGTGTGGACACGCCTGCTGTAAAGCATCTACAGATGGACTATCCAAATAGTGTTACCTGGAAGACAATTTCTGAAACATGGATATCTGTAAATCAAGACAAGTGTGAACGTTTATTACACATTTACAACAGATAGAAAACACAGATATTCCCTCACCCAAATTTCCATCAGTTATTTTTCTTCTTCACAACATGAGCACAGTCATATTTCCCCCTGACCACAGTCAGCTTGACGCCTGGCAAGTCTTGTGTCCTGCCCCCTTGAACAAGCACTACGTTGTGTTCCTGGAGGTTGTGTCCCTCCCCAGGGATAAACACCACGGCCTCCTTGCCGTTACTCAAGCGGACCCTGGCACATTTACGGTTGGCCGAGTTTGGTTTTTTGGGTTTTCGGATCATCGTCTTCAGGACCACTGCCTTCAGCTGTGGGCGGCCAAATGTGGCACTGATTTTTGGGGGAGTGGGTGCGGGCTTGCCCCGGCGATGCATCTGATTGAGAGTAGCCATTGTTCTGGATAGAATAGGTCCAGACCACTGGGAGACAGACTGAGATGCTGTATTAGGGTAGAAATGGTCCATAAGAGATTAGTAACAAATCGTCATCGTACCAGCTTATCACAGAGATTTTTTACTAAATAAACATTGGGGTAGATTTGAACCCAGGCACACCAGTATATGTACACTGCAGGCAGCAATTTAGAATGCTAGTACCAGGCCAGATTCTTTTAAACCACCTGTAATATGCGATTAAAGATTTGATCCAACATGCCAAATTTATAGAAACAAATTTTCCTTAAATATTTCATAATTAGTATTATCATCATCTTATTTATATACAATTTAAAGCATTTAGTAGAAAAGTGGCCAGTTGTTTGATTCCTGAGTGCGGTAAATCTCGTTGTGTCTGTGAGCAAGGCACTTTATCAGAATTTGCTCTATATGATGTCACTACGTATAGTAAGTTGTTCCGGAGAAGAGTGTCTGCTAAATTAATAAAATGTAATTTCTGCTGAAAAACCAGTGGGGAAAATTAAAATGCTGCAGCATCTTATGTCCACAAGAGGTCACCAGAGACCATCCAACACAACAATATTTGATCATCCCCCATACAAGCAAAACATACATTACATTTCCATTTATGTCATTTAGCAGACTCAAGCTGGATTCACACCAGGTCCGGCAAAAAAAAACCTGTACGGCATCATGATGCAGACAAACCTGGACACCACAATCAACATTGTAATCAATCTTCCGATTCTACAAGATGGTGGACAACATTGCATACAACTGTCCTCCTCCAGCAAGGTGACTAGCAGGAGCTTTTTCAGCTTATTATTCATTGACAATATGAAAACTATCTACTGATCTGTCAAAGCTTTTCTTGCAATCCCATAAACCCATAGGTGAAAGCGACATATTAGCTCTTCCTCGGTGGTACAACAAAGTCCGGTTCTGGTGCAAAGCACCGCACAAGTTGGATTATTTCAACTCTTGCGACACCCGCCGCAACACATCCACATTTTGCTTTCTATTGAAATGTACTGATTTGTATTTAAATGAATGGACTTCCGCCGCAATGCAACCAGTTTGCCGGACCTGGTGTGAATCCAGCTTAAGAGCGACTTACATTTACCAATTTAGGACTATGTGCCTTGCTCAAGGACAACGGAAATCGAACCGGCAACCTTCTGACTACAAGTACTGAGCCACTGATATGTTTTAATATGTTATGAGTTTCACAACATTGCTATATGTGGTCTAAAACTGGTTGCGTTCCTTTTTCCTCCACCTCGTTGAAAATGGGCCTATGAAAAACCACAGCTTTTTGGTCAGGGTTAGATTGCCCCCTTTTATAGTTTTTGTTTTTAAATGTTTTTAAACATTTTTATAGTTTGCAGATGAAAAGTGGACCAACTTACCTGTAGAGAGTTTTTATTAATGATTATAAAAAGCATTAGTATTTTTGCCTAAATGGTGCAATCAAAAATTGTCTGCCTGAGTGTAAACAACTTTGTCCATGTCCTTACTATTTACTTTCTGAATTGGATTAGTTACCTTGCATAAGTGATGTCAGCATTGGTCTCAGACTCCCCAAAGACGGCATCCCTGCAAAAGAGGCAAATGTAGGATTTAGGGTAACCTGTCTAAGTCTGTCACACATAACCTTGCTGCATTACCCAACCATCCACACGAGTCCAAATCTATGCTCTACTGAATTCTCTAATCGTACCTGTAGGTTTTAAGCTTGTGCCCAAATACAACACACCCAGGTATGTTTTCAGCGAATACAACAAGTTTGTAATAAGGAAAACAAGAAATGTCCGCAACAAAAAACTATAACCACCATCACGCGTTTGACCGCCGGAAGTATTCTATTTTTTTCTTCCGCATTGAGTGACGCCTCTCGATGAAAACGTTTTGAGTAAGAGCAATGCTGCCACCTACTGCTCGTTAAACAGAAGATAAAAAATAACAACGAATCTCATATTTTTCTAGCAGATAAATAAGTGCTTATAGGTGTTGATAATTTTCTAAATAGGTCTCAAAGTATAATTTTAGAACACTATTGTAGCCAAAGACCTGTCTTGCTGACAAGCAGTAAAGTGCTCAAAACATAACTTAAGCTGGGCAGCAGCAAAAACTGCATTCCATTATTCAAGCTGAAAAGATGAATTTCAATCTATAAATATTTCACATTTTAAAGGTACAATATGTCGTTTTCCAAAACAATAAGAAAATATGTACTTTGCATTAAAAAAGCAAACACCACTATACTTATATTATATATATTTTTTAGTTGTGTACTTACATTATCCTTAATGTTTCCACCAACTTTCAAACCCAGAGAAATTTGTAATATAATTTGAAGACACGGGACGTTTCATTTTGTGTTCAGTCAATTGCGTCATATAACCTTTGACTGCTGTAGTTGCTCTAAGTTCCAGGGAACCGCCAAACATAACATGAATAAAGTTAGAATATTTTTAACAATACATCAACCAATAATGCGGACGGTTACTCGAAACAAGGCGTTTCGCCTACCCTGGAAATCCAGAGTTCTCGCGAGAGCACAGTTTGAATTTGCTCAGCAAGTTACTCTGGCACCGAGTAATTCTGCTCATTAACTATGCCCTTGTAGCCGAGCTGCACCAATCACATCGGTGTATCTGATATAGGCGTGCCAGAGGCGTGTTAAACAGATGACGACAGCGCTGCGACCTTGAAGTCATTAGTAAACATTGTAAGATCGCAATAACACGAGTTGTTTAAAACGGCTTTGGCCACTACAATGAACGAGTTAGACTTGGCTTTTTGTCTAAAAGAGGGACAGAAGACGGTGCTCGAATTGTTCCTTTTTAGGAAGGACGTTTTTGCAAGAGTTTAATCTACCAGTTAGCTCCGCCATAGGTGCTTAGCGAAAAACCACTGGTGATAGGTCGTAGTTATATCCAATTGCGT
>JACXGM010010619.1:0-20487 GCA_016801145.1 Umbra pygmaea | reverse complement strand
TTGGACCATAAGCTGCTTAATCACGTGCCTGGGATGTGTTTGTGTAAGCGTGTTAGGACAGGCTCTATAAATACTATTGTTTTTGGAGATTTACCATTGAGAATGATGTATAAATAACTAAAAGTACGTACTAGGAAGTCTGTCCCAAGTACTTTACAATGGTTAACATAATTTGCTTTGGTTCTGCACAGATGCCAAAAGCTTCAAGTGTGACAAAAATGTTGTTAGGTATAACACCCGGGTTTAAGTCGTTTAAAGAGTAGCTACAATACAATACAACATGATTATGGTAGAACATGTAGATAGTGTAATGTATCTAATGTGTATCATTGACTCAATAACCTTTGGTGTAGGAAAAACAACTAATCTGGTGTTTAAGGAATGCCTTTGAGAACATTAACAACACAAGGTAGGACGCACGCTTTTTAAAAGAAGATGACAAGTTCAAAAGAGCTTGACACCACAAACAAAGGAAGAGGTTTGTGACATATCCTTTCCTGAGGCTAGACAACTCACAAACACAGAACAAAGGAGAGAAAAGCAGAAACAGAGCTGAGAGACACAAGTTTAGCCCTTGCAGCTCAGTGATCTATGATCAGATGAAAAAGAAAAAGACAATATGCAGAAAAAATGTTCATCAAATTGTTCAAAAATCACAATATGGATTCTGGAATTTGTCTAGCACTAAAGTTAACAGCTGTATGAAGCAAGCAAATAGGTCTGTATTCACTGCATATCTGAGACCATTTTATATCACAATACAAAGCTCCCAACCTCACAAACAGCATCCGAAATGGTAGATGAAACCCCACAGTGGCTCCAACCAATGGTTCCTAACAAAGCATGATTATTGGGCTTTACGAAACATTTAAGAGCTAATATGAATGTGAATCCCAAGGGAAATGGGAACTATACAAAGGCAGTGGGAGGGCTGTGGATAGCAGGGCCACAGTTAGCACTTCACTACCATAAATACCACAACTGCCATTCTGTAGATTATTGGTGTCTGACATCTAAATTGCAGATGTAAGTGAGGCTTGCAACCACATCTCATCTAACCGGAGAGAAAAAACATTTCTCATAAAAGATTCTATACACTGGTAGTTCCCTCATGGGAGCAGAAACAAATGAAAATGTTATCTTCAGATGAACCTTGTCTTGCTTTTTCACTGCTGGCAATTTCATTCTGCTTCCAAATTTGACTTAAGCCTATGACTTGAGGGAAATAATGTATCTGGAATAATGTTTTGAAAACTATAATTCCAGGGGCTTGTTTTCTTATTGGTTTATTTATTTATTTGATTCCTGCTGTAGGCTGGCTGCCTTGTGGTTGAAGGGAAATTGTGTGTGCTTCTGAAATAGAAGTGAAGTGACATCTGAAGCCTCACAGTAATCCAGCCAGACTCACAGGCCCTGAATTAGACAGAACATGCCCTTCTCACAAGCAGGGGGGAAAAAAACACTGGCCTAATGCACATGGATAGTCTTGTAAAAACGCAAAAGCCATGGGCTCAACTCAAACCACATGCAAAACATAATATTAGCTAAACAATCTCAGATCTTGAAGCCTGAAAATTGTTCCCTGACATTGTACTTATGGTCGTAGTAAGGACAACAAACGAGTTTTTCCAGGCCTAACCCATCATCTCTTTCTTTCCCTCCTGTTTTCCTCTCTCATAGGCATTATTTCAATGCATGAACTGCACGCACAGTGCGACGGTAATAAGCATCAACAGTAGAACGCCAGATGAATTAACTGGATGGTGAAAGCAATACAGCTCAGAGACTGTGCCATTCCTTTGTGGGCCTGGTAAGGATAAAGCCCCTGGTCCAGCCTGTGAGAATAAATACAGAGTCTTTGTGCAGCTAGCTGGGGCAGGTTTACTCCATATTTATAATAAGATAGGTACAGTAGCATATAATATACAACAGGCTCAGCATGTCCTGGTCAGGGCTTTAAATCCCACATTTCATGTAGCCAAATACCTTCCACCAAAAACGTTGATGTCTGCTCACGTTTAATAAATATCGAGCCTCAAGACGATAACAAGTCGATAACACGGTTGGTCAAAAATAAGTACTGTATACAAATATATGTAAATTATGCATATTGCAACACCTTTGACAAGAACGAACTGATTCATTGGCAGAGAGACCTGTTCGTTAGCAAGAGCTCGAGGAGTTTCTCAGCACAAACACGACTCCATGCCTCTGCATGTGTTATAAGGGTGGTTGAGGAGTTCCAAGCAAATGGCAAGTAGCCTGCGATTATTATTTAGCTCTGTGTAGCAGAGCATATTTAATGTAGGCTACATGATGCAGCTTATCTGGGCAGTGAAAACTGATAAGGGGCTGGTCAAGTTGCTGCAAGCAAATATTCCTCCACATATCACTGCCAAATAGCCTGTCGATATGTGCTACTGTAAACCAAAATATAATGTAAATCACAGAATCATGAAAACTATATTTTTATGTAGATTTTAGTTAAATACTAAGAAAATTCAAAGGGTCAGTAGGGGGTGAATGATAGATTTTAGGATAAACAAGACGAGGGAGTAAGACAGACATTTGTGATATTAACAGCGTTTAACCCAGTGGGGAGGAGAAGGGTAGAAGGAAAGGGCCACGATGGGTCATTGGCCCACAAGCTGAAAAGGGGAGTTTCCCGGTGTGGAGCTGGGCATAGTCTCTGCTGTCTCCCCTGGCGAGCCACCGTGATAGAAGGACATGGTCCTAGCTCATCTGCAGTGGTGATGGAGTCTGTATGTGGATGAGGTAGTGCGTACTACCCTTTCCATGTGTGTACACAAATTCGCATTGAGGACAGGGATATTTTAGAGATGGAAGTGAGTATCCTGCTGCAGAACAATGCATCTTTTTTCTTTTTACCCCGTTTTTCTCGCTCACAGCCCACATTGCTCTCATTGCTATGGCAACCGGTGCTCTCTCCTTGGGCTCTCTCAGCATGCATCCAATCAGAGTGAGACCTTTGTGAAGAGAGAATCCTCCAGGCTTCACCTATCACTTATTAAACTTATCCTAACGGTGTGTACACTGCACATTGAGCGCAGAGGAACAAAGGCTTCCAGGGGTCCATGGTCAAAAGAAGTGCACTACATGGGAGCCAGTCAGACACAAAGGGGAGACTCCACTCCTAGAGCTCACGATGACATCAAAATGAGGGGTTTGTGGTTCGGGTTACAGGGGGTATGGATGTAATATGCAGAGCTGAGGGACATAAATGGAAAAGTTAAACAGGAGGGTAATGCTGGCTGTTTCTAGCCCATGTGCAATTTCAGTGGAAATGATGTGGAATAGCGTTTGTTATTGGAAGCCTCGAAGCCGTCATACTTGGCAAGTGTAGCAGCGTCTCTGGCAGCAGTGAGTTCTTGATAAGTCATAATGGATTCAGGCTGAACCTATTTATGTCATTCATGAAAACATATGGATAGGATTCAGCCTGAACCTATTGATGTTATTCCTGAAAACATATGGATAGGATTCAGGCGCTCAATAATTCCAACCTTCAACAATGACATTCAACACTGCCATAGCAACGCATTAATCCTCACATACACTCCAGTGAACCAGAGAACTATACAAGTCTGCTTGAACCAGTATGCAAACAAATCACTCAATTAAATAGAAATATGGCAAATGAGATACAGATGTAGCCAAAAGTATTGGTACCCTTGCATTTTATTCGAATAGCGCACCATTCACCTTGAAGTGATTCAATTAAAATATATTTTGTCATCCTCACATGCTTGTCTTTGGTTTGCAGTGAACCACAAGCAAAAATCTTTGAAAAGAACAGAATTCTTCCTCATTCTATAAAGACCTTCTAAAATGGCCTGGACAATATTATTGATACCATTTAGAAGTTGTAAGAAACAATTTTATTGTAGTGAAACCTCACACAGTCCATTCTTTGTAAATTAGTATCACAGGTTTCTTCAATCGCATAATCACTGATTCAGCAATTGAAATTGGAGAAAAGTACTAATTGCTGTTATGTATCACTATGTAAATCACAAAAAAACACAACATAAGATTTTAAAGGAAAGATCCCCATTCATACCATAAAACACAGAGGAGGCTCAGTGATGTTTTGGGGTTGCTTTGCTGCCTCTGGGTGTCTTGAATCCAGGGTGCGATACAATCAGAAGAGTATCAAGGCATTTTGGAGTGAAACATAAAGCCCAGTGTCAGAAAGATATGTCTCAGCCACAGAAAAGGCACCCATCAAACTGAAATGGTTTGGAAAGAAGAGTAGGCCAAACTACCCGTGGAAATGTGTATATATCTCATTCAGCGCTACAGGGTGAGCTTGATTATAGTTATTGTCTCCATAGGATGTGCAACACAATATATTGGTTAAGGGTCCCAATGTATTTCTCCATGCCATTTTCATTTTTTACAATTTAAAGTAATGTGTTACATCATAAATCAAAAGCAACGTTACGTACTGTGAAATAATGGGTGGTGGATACTATATATTTAGTTTTTTTTACCAATACCACATCTGTATACTGTAATACCACTTCAGACTCTTGAGGTTTATCTTAAATGCAATGACCTCTGATTACTTTTTAGGACTGGCAAAGGCCCTTCACGACACTAAATAATGAACAGAGATGAACTTCAGTACAACAGGCTGGCAGCTATGCTAGCTCCTTAGGGCTGCTCTTAGGTCACTGCACAAATCAGACATTTTCTGCCACTAATTATATTTTAGATGATTACATCAGCCCGGGTGCCTGTTAAAAACATGTGTGTGGAGGCGACGTCTCCCAAAGCACTGTGGCACTCAGTCAGTATGTCTGGCTCTCTATGTCTGTGTGTGTTCTGGGCCAGTCTATGTGTCTGTCAGTGTGTCTGTCAGTGTGTCTGTCAGTGTGTCTGTCAATGTGTCTGTCAGTGTGTCTGTCAATGTGTCTGTCAATGTGTCTGTCAGTGTGTCTGTCAGTGTGTCTGTCAGTGTGTCTGTCAGTGTGTCTGTCAGTGTGTCTGTCAGTGTGTCTGTCAGTGTGTGTGTGTGTTTCTGTCTGTGTGCCTGTCTCTGTGTGTTTGAGTGTGTCTGTCTGCCTTAACGTCTGTGAGTTGAACAGCAGTACCAGAGGGCCTGTCTCTGAAACCCTGATGGACAGTTGGCTGTTAGGGTATGACAGTGGGACAGAGGCGCGGCGTAATCCTCCCTGACTGCCATGTCACAATCTGTTCCTGACACCTCCGCTATGGGGTCCTGAACGACAGGCCAGATGAGGGAGTAAGAGTGGGAGGGCCAGCGGAGCTGACAGGGAGAGGGCGACAGACGGATATACTGTAAGGCTTGATCTGAAAATCTAGAATTGGAAATAAGCCTAGTCTCACCTCTTTCTCCAGACAGCCTGTTCGGACTGCCCGCTGCCTCTTTAAAGAGAAAGCACAAGCAGTAGTACATATCTCTCGGTCTCTCCTATGTCTTCTAGCTAGATGTACAGAGTTCACAGGCATAATGAATCACAGAGGACACAGGGCTTATAGACAAGGGTAGTGCATCTCTTTAAACCTCATAACTTCTGAGAAATAGTGGGTAAACAAGCAGTATCTTCCAGGCAATTTCATGAATAAATACAATGTCCCTGCATATCTCAAAAACTGATTCATTGTGGAGAAAATGGTCTTTGTGTTGAATCAGATGTCTAACACTTTCCAAAAGGTCCTTCAAACTGACATCACGTTGTCGTGAAATTACGGTGTGACTGAGGTAGACAGCCATGATTAGAGCATGTGCATGTTCCTCTGAGATTACCTACACTTAACAAGTCATTATAGGAGCCCTTTGTCTAATTGTGATTGTGGAGGTTTGTTGGAGGCCAGGAACTGTGACATCAGGGGTGTAGTGAAGAAGGTGGCAGGTATGTGGAGTGTGAATCCACTGTGTAGGCATCCATGTTTTACCCTCCTATTAAAGGCTGTCTGAGGATGAACATGCTGCTGTGAAACCATAACGCAGGAAGGGAGATTTTGTGTGTGTCTACTGGTTCTTCTCCACACTGACAGCATCTCATCTCTGACTGAGCCGGGGTCACGTGGAGGATGATACAACGATAATTAACTAATTATAGGTATAGCATTCCCACTGCCATATCTGCCTTAAATGGTTTTCTCTAATGAGGAACATTTTAAACTATAGAGAAAAGGACAGAAATCGGGGAGAGAGAGAGACAGTGAAAGTGGGAGAGAATGGAGAAAAAAAATATAATTGATGCAAGCAATTACAATTTCCATGTCGGAGCAAATTGGCCGGCATATCTGGACAAGTAGGGAGACTATGACCTCATTTACAGCGGTATGTCAGGAAGTAATCAGGATACGTACTGCGAAGGTGAGATGGACACAATGTCACACACATCTTCCTTGACCAGAACACAGAACCAGATCAATGGAAGGATCTCATTTAGATACAACCAGGCACACAGAAAGAAATACAAGGCATTTAGGCCAAAGGCTAGAAAAAGCAAGCAGGTAAAACCATTGCGGTTTCATAATATGTTAGAGCAAATTAAATAATCACTGTGATCAGTAAAAACAACAACGAGGTTCTGAAAATATTATCACTTTATGAGAGCAGTAATTTGAGAGTTGGAATCGTTTTGCCACATGCGAGAAGGAATTCTGAATCTACTTTCTTGTATTCATCAAAAGCCGCTAATAACTACGGTAAGGTTTACCGGTCACAAGGGAGCGTTCTTTTTGCTCAATTTCAGCAGAAAGCACTCTGAGGGCTAGACGTATCCAGATATCGTTTCCAGATGTTTCATTATAATGCAACTTTCAAAGACCACACCGCAGGATAACAACTTCTCATATGTGAGAAAGGGAGGCAAGCCAGAGCAGACTAGCAGGAATTTCAAAGGAACCACAAGTTTAATTTGGATTGGAGCGTCTCCATGTCCTAGTATGACTGTCCTGACAACACCACGCCCCCAGACTAACAGTCCTAAAACAGCTAGAACCACTATCCGCTGGGCCAGGGGAGAGGGCAGTTTGAGGCTACATAAGCTGTAATACAGCTCTGTCTCAGCCCTGCCAATATATGCAGTATGTTGTCAATAGAAGGGTTATCTGCAGTCTATCTATGCCCATCAACCTGGTAACACTGTCAGGCCAGAAACAACGGCCAGCCTCAGAGGTTTCCTTGGTTGTCAAATTTAAATATTTGAATACAATCGAGATGCGAGCAGACGTAGTCACAAGAATCTCAGATGAAATAACTACTATATATGTGTAGCCCATGTATCTGATAATGAGTACAGCATGTCACACCCTTTAAGTCCAGACAGCACAAGTTACTTTGGCAACATAAAGAAAACACAGGTGGGCACTGTTCTGCCCGCTGAGATGGTTTCTACAGTGAGTCAGAAGCACCTGCCTACACAGCACCACGTTGGGATTGGTGAGTTTTGCCTGATTTGTTTAATGCATAACCTTAAAAACAATGTGACTTGAAATTAACATAAAAACATGACTTTCTTTAAGCAACATTAAAAAGTAATACTTTTCTACAGTTAAATTGCACATATTCAAAACATCTGCAAACACAGCGGGTCCTGTGGAAACCGAGGCTTGCGGAAAGCTAAAGTCCGTCCAACAGTTTCTGCTGTCGCCCTGACTTAAAATACAATGAAATCTTGGCTGACACTTGAAAGAATGGACCTGTCAATGAAAATATTGTTTTAGATCTAAACATAATCATTTCCTGGCCACGTCTTTCAGGGTGGATTGTTTAGCGTCCTCTGCTCATCAAGGTTCTCATCAGCCTGCTTCCTGCCTCAGCAGACACTGACGGCTCTGGGCTGTGACACCAAACGCTCTCAGGCCTCTCTCTCGTCTCTCATCAAGGGCCTTGGGTAGTAGCAAAAAAAGAGAGTAACGTGGTGTTTACTTGCATTCCCAGCCCTGTAATTGCCAATTTATTTGATAGGCAGCTGGGTAATGATGGCATTTCACCCCTGCCGCAGAGACTAAACACGACTGATTCATCCCACCCTCCCCACCAGACTGAGTCTCCGCAGCACTCCTGCCTGACTCCTGCCACCCAGCTAGGGGACGGCGGCTGGGGGAGACAGAAGAGGCAGTGGTGCAATGGAGAGGGAGGAAAGCATGTATGCCCACTGGAAACCCAATGCTGATCATCTTCAAACACTCCCAAAAGGGGACCAGAGGCTTCAGAGCCAATAGAGCATAGCCTGCCAATTTAGCATGGGTTTGGGGTTAGGGCTAAACACAACAAGGTGGAAGTGCCATTTATAAGCCCTAATGAGCTGCCTTAGCCAAATAGAGAACAGAAAGCGAGAGAAGAGAGAGAGAGGGGCAGGAGATAGAGGGAAAAATGAGAAAAATAAAGCTAGACAATGGAGAGAGAAAAAGCGTAAGAGGGGGAAAGCAATAGAATGAGGACAGAAAGTGAGAGAGAGTAGATGGAAACAGTGTGACATACCATGCCCTCACTGGTTCTGCCAAACAAAGCCATGGTTTTATCCTTTTCATCTATACCGAGGGTGAGCAGACAGCAGGTACGCCTTTAGCAAACATCATTAGCAGACTGTTGGTGTCTAACAAATGACCAGGGTCACTCATAGCCCTGCCTCACACTGCTTCATGTTACTAATTACTCACTTTGATTCACTGTGTGTGTACATATACAGAATACTGTATATACCGTGTACTACATATAAACAATATATACGTTTATATATTTACAATATATGTCTGTGTTTGTTATACAACATGTTAAGACTTTGTATTGATCGTTTGGTTTCAGTTTTTCACTTGCATATGAAATGTTTGTGAAGCACAGACATCAGCAGACTCTAGGTACCTCCTCTGGTGATGCTCGGCCAGGCCCGCACGGCAGCTATCTTCAGGTCCTGTTTCTTTCTGGACGTGTTTGCATTTAGCTTTGTCTCCAGCATGTGAAATTCATACTCAACTGGATTCAGGTCAGGTGATTGACTTGGGCCAGTCAAGACCATTGCACTGTCTTGGGTCGGACCAACTCTTAGTACTTTAGGTACTGTACTGCTGCAAGGTGACTGTGGTACCTCAGCAGATAAAATGTTTCTGTTTCCGGTGTCAAATATACATTTCTTCAGGACACAACAGTCTCTATGGCGGATTTTAGGCCATCATTGAGGGTAAATAATATTTGTAGTCCAGCTTCGGTTCAGTGGGGGACCTATTCTGTGAATGTCAGTGGTTGACACATCCATGCCTCTCCTGAAGACTGTTCTTTATATGTCAAACCGTTTCTTTCCCTTCATTTGCTTCCTTCATTATGGTCAGCATAATTTGGTTGTTCACTCTAGAGGACTTCCTTTGGACATTTGTCATTGCAGAGACAACCAGAGTTATCTGTTTTCTTAATGATTCATCAATTATGATGGCCAGCTTCACTTGCATTGTCAATTTTATTCTTCATATTGTCAGACACTAGAAAACAAATCCAAATGCAAACACAAAGCCTAGAATCAAGACTGCACACTGTGAGCTGTCCTGAGCATCCACTGATGATGCAAACAAACATTCCTGCCCAATAAGAGACAGCTGTAAGAGACATTGGTCCCCGTAAATGTTTGAACTATGTATCGGTACAACATGTGCTGTTATGTCTAAATACCCTTAACTTAAAGCTGACTATCATCATTGTATCATTTCAAATCCAATGTGCTTAAGTATAGAGCAAAACAACAACACTTTGCCCACTCTCCAAATAGCTAAGAATAGCTATGTGAGTAACAGGCCTATGGTATATAAGGCCTGCCTTGTTTCACAGTCATTACAAGCCTTCTGGGAGACAGAAAATCAGACCATATTTCATATTTTATCAATATGGCTTCTAGAGGATCTCAACCCTCTCTTCTCTCTCACCTTCCTTTTCTTACCCACACCCTGTTCCCGATCTGTCTCTCCCGCCTCCCCTCCCCACGTGTCTCACACTGCGTCTTCTCACCCTTCATCAGGGGAGGGGGTTGTGTTGCAGCCTCCCTCAGTGTGTGAAGTGGGTTTTTACAGCCCAGTCAGAGGGGACCTGTTTCGAGAGCCGTGGGGACTGAGACGGTCCCTCTGACATTATGGCTCTAAGTGACACGTCAGGCTAAAACCCCTCCCTGACACCTCCCAGCTTTCAGAAGCTCCCTCCAGACGCAGGCCCTACATCTCAGACAGGTGATGGCAGAATGGAGGACCCTCCCTCCAGGGCACAAAGAGTGGATGAAAGGCTAGTGTGGAGCAAAGAGACATCTTAACAACCACATGACACAGACAATATGGATGGGTATGAGAAATGTTCTAACATAAGTACAGATAATGTGAGGACGGGCAAAATGTGATATACCACATTCAGAGCTATGAACGTGGAATGATAGGTAATATAAGGCATTGGCCATTAAATACTGGATAATTATGGTGTGGCGTCATTTTAAGTAATTGTTGACCAGAGGTAAATTTCATCGCTGGTGAAATTGAAGCTAAAGCGAATATAATCAAGATGACATTTGATCAGGAAATGGCTTAAAGGCTGGATGGAAGTTAACGGTATGAACACTGAGTAATGGGGCCAAGCTAGGAAGCCCATGGGAGACATTTTTCTGCTTTTAGTGACCTTATTCTGAATTCTCTAAAAAATATACAATCACAGATCTTAAAAGTATTGGATGTTGTTACAAAATACATTTCAGATTTCAGTTCAAGCCACTTAAATACAAATGACCAAATACTCCAGCATGGAGAGATACTGAAATATAGGCAAGACCACTACCTGTAACAATGTCCCTATATCCTGTGTCCTGTCCTGTTTTGTTTCATTCTTTGAGTTAGGTCTTGCTTTATTTCCAGTGTTTCCCTTATGTATGTATGCCCTTGTGTTTTCCTGCTCCCTGGACACCACCAATCTCCAACACCCTGATTCCCTATGAACGCATCCCTCATTCCAATCACGTGTATTCAGAACACCTGTTACATGTTATCTGTTGTGTGTATATTTACCTGTCTGTTTGTTTTCTTCATTGCTAGGTATGGTTTTTGATGTAAGATCGTGGTTCTGTCAATATTATCTGATAAGTTGTCACTATGGAAATGTAAGTTGCTAAAGGTGAGCTTTGGAGTTTGGAAGTTTATGCGTACACTCTTTACTTGTATGTTAGCTGTCAGTGTCTATGCCACTGTGAGAGCATAGTAAGCTATATATTGTTCCGGCTTTGGTCTCCCTCTCTACACAACCACACCTCGATCGTGAAATCCATCTCTGTACACAGAGCTACATAAAATGCCATGAAATGTGACACATATTCTGTCAATCTGCATGTTTTTGCAGAGTTGAATTTTTTATTTTATTATTTGAGTTTTTAAAGTTCCAAGTGTTTTGGAAACCTCACTGTCTGTTAATTTTGATGCAATAAGAACATTGCCTACATATGACACTGTAAAAGGAAACAAGATATTTTTGCAACTGAAATGCAAATTGCATGCCCTCATAAAATTTCTTTTAACACCCGTTCTGTTTCTGTGTTATTTAGATTTATTTAGGGAAATGCAAGGAAATGTGGGGATATGAAACAAAATGGACAGAATAAATACATTTGTAAAAACATTCTATGTAATTTGTCATGTGTGGTGCTGCTATCGTTAAAAAGGGTGTGTCATTCTACTGCATATCATTGTGGATGAGAGGAAAATATATTGGACCATTCTAGAAATATTCAATATGGCACGACCAGATTATTGATGATTTGTGAAGCCTCAATGTACTATAATTTATAAAGCCTTTATCAAACAGTGCTTATGTCACTAGGCTCCTCTGGGCTCCTGAACGTCCCACACCTACTGGGAGTCAACTCTGGATCCAAGCAGTCAAAACTCTTCTTTGTACTGGCTCCTCAATGGTGGAACAAGCTTCTACTGGAAGCTAGAACATCAGAGTCTCTACCCATCTTCTGGAAACCTTCCTCTTCAATGAGTTCTTAAATTAGTTGAATTTCAACTCCATTTTCTTGAAATGTTTCATTTATTTGTATGATCCTTTTCTAGTACTATTTTTACCTGTTCACTGTTTTAAATATTGAATGCTCTTACTACTGAGTTGTGGTTGTTTCACCTATTTTCTCTTAAATGTATGAACTTACATTAAGTCGCTCTGGATAAGAGCATCTGCTAAATTAAAAAAATGTAAATGTCTCTAAATACATAGTTTTTTGTTACGTTAGACATTGGGGATATGTCACAAAGTTCAGCCACATTTCTGTATCCTTATAGCGCATGACACAGTGGTTTATGCTTTGTGACCCATTTACATGATGTTGTGCTTCTGAAATCTTTATGCATCTTTTATGAAGCCAAGTGGCACTTTTTCAAGTGGGAACCCAAAGGGCAGGATACGGATGGTTGTGTCATATGTCAGTCCTGAAGTCATAATTTTCATCACAAGAGATAACGTACAGCTCCATATCGAATCACCCTGTAAACTATTATTCATTGCATTGTAAAACGTTGCCCTATAAACGAAACTAACAGGCTTGTCTTCTACCCAGGCTCTGAATGACATCCATTGACATATCAATTAGTTTGGCCTAATGGATCTGAACAATTTTTATGGATGAGCTATTGGTAGTTTAAAATTGTAAAACTGTCTGCCCGTAGTTACATTTTCCCATTGTTGTTTTCTCTTTCTTACTGCCCTCCTTCTGGTTGTGTTGTTGCCTCTACAATATTTCTCTCTGCCTTACGTCTATAGTATGAAAGCTGAAGCAACAGCAAATTTACAAATGTAAAAAAAACATGTACATTTCTGATGTACACATCAAATTACGTATTTGATTTCATGCCTGGCCAAGCATTCTGTAGCAACACAGCAGAATCGTATTGTTTTGCTTGCTTTATCAGTGTCATTGTTCACCTTCCTGTTAATTATGAACCATATCAGATAGCAGCACCTCTGCACATTCAGTACTAGAATCAAAGTAAATAAGTGTTGTTAGCAACAAAACCTCATGGTTTAACAAAATAAATGTAGATGAAATGAAGGAGCAACATCCATTTTGGATTTATTTATAGTAGGACATGTTTGGCAATAAACAGAAACATTTTAATGGTCTAGCTCTTCAGACTGGTAAAGGTGAGGGTGAAGTGCTGTAAAAGTGTTGAAATAAACAAGAAAAAAAATCACTGTTTTACATCAAGTAGGCTGGCAGCTTGCAC
The DNA here is from genome assembly GCA_016801145.1 of Umbra pygmaea. NCBI lineage: Eukaryota > Metazoa > Chordata > Actinopteri > Esociformes > Umbridae > Umbra > Umbra pygmaea. The sequence goes on along the minus strand of JACXGM010010619.1, from coordinate 7,248 downwards.
AGGACTTGGCAAAAGGATGGCTATGTGGAAAAATCAATAATTAGCACACAATAATTCATCATTCTACATTCAGACAAAAACAAAATATATATTGCAGTGTATATTTAGCGGAATTCCCTGCAGTTAGATAGTATATCAAGCCTAGTGTATTGTTAAAATATTATAACTTTTCTCACGTTATGTTTGCCGGTTCCCTGGAACTTAGAGCAACTAGAGCAGTTAAAGGTTATATGACGCCATTGACGGAAGACAAAATGAAATGTCCCGTGTCATCTAATTATATTACAAATTTATCTGGGTTTGAAAGTTGGTGGAAACATTTAGGATAATGTAGGTACACAACTAAAAAATATAAATATATATAATACAGGTATAGTGATGTTTGCTTTTTTAATGCAAAGTACATTTTTTGTTATTGTTTTGGAAAGCTACATATTGTACCTTTAATGCTATTGAGCTCATTGTGCTATTATCTGCATGTGCGAGAAACAAGGTGTATTGTCCTGGTGCAAAACAATCCAGTCAGGGCTAGAAGTGATGTTGCTCATGTCAAAGTTATGTCACCCTTGATTTAGACTAGGCTTTTCACCTGATAGCTTTGCTACTAGCTAGCTAACTACTGCTGTGGCTGGTAAGTTATCTTGTGACATAGATGATAAAATCAGACAGGAAGTTGCTAAGGAATTTGTGTGTATTACAACAGGTGAGTGACGCACACTAACTTGCAAAAGAGTTGGATTGAGGTGCTTACTCTACCATCAGTTGCCTCTTCTATTAGTATGTTGTAGTTAGCTAACAGATTTTTAAGGCAATAGTTATTTTAAATAGGGTAGCAGTCTAACATAACTATATGACTTGTATTGGCCCAAATTAAAAGCCTACTTGCGTGACTAATAATCCTGCAGTCTGCACTCAGTACGTCAGTCACTACCTGTTCTCCTGTTAGTATGTTGGTAACCATACATAATGGGAAATTTGCCACACTACGTAGACAGACATATGGATATGGCCATTTAAATATGAAATGTTGTATGTATTGAGTTGCCGTTCTACTGAAACTTTTCCAAGAATAGACCAATCGGTTACAATTTAAAGTACTGGTGGAACGTTTAGTTCAAGCATAACATGTTAGGTTATTGAGGTTACGGTTAGGGTTAGGTAAAAGGGGAACGCCGATGAATATCTATTATTTGCCTATGTTCCTAAATCATTTAAAGTACTTATTTCATCAGTCAGCTCTCTCAGTGAGAACAGGGTAGAGCTAGCATGAGTGCTGAATCAACTGGAGACAAAGGGTCTGTGCAGATGAATGCATTTGAATACAACTTTGCCAAAAAAGCTATAATTTGTGTGAAAAACAAATGTTCTTTCACAAAGAAAACCCCACAATCTGGAAGCCTAATTGCTTTTGGTACATACAACATACATTGTGTATGATAAATGTCAGCACATTTAATGTACATAAGTAATAACTACAAATATGAGCAGCACCCCATGACTCCATTATAACCCAGTTGGTCTGATTTCAGGATTTCACAGAGCCATGTCTCAGTACAGCACAGATGTCATCTGTCAACAAATGGGCCTGGCCATCATTGTAAACATGAATATCATCTTAACTGACTTGCTTGGTTAAATACAGATTGAATAAATAAATGAAATACATTTATTGTCTGTACTTCTTCTGAATAAGTGATGAACAACTAGGTAAACAGGATGTTCTTATTAAAACAGATGTACTTTGGGTGTGTTCGATTATATTGTAACACAAACTGTAACTATACAAACAGCCCTTTTCACCAGAACCACTGTCAAGCTCAACAGGCTGGACAGGATTTGGTTAAGGGACAATGCTAATGATTTTTCTTAGGCCACATTTTTCACACTTACCTGCTGGCTGTAATATACAGCATGCAAACATTCCCATTCTTCTTTGGTTTGGAATTCAAACTTACCTTGTAAGACTCATATTATACTCCCAAAATACAGAAATCAAACCAACGTGTCATGACTCAGGCCATGGCAGGTGTATATCAGGACCTAATTGACTGATTGCTTGTTTGTTATGTGTGCAGTTCTCCCGGACAATGACATCATTTCCCACCTAACATCTGTCTTGTTTTTTGTTCATGATTATCAGCTGTCAGCAATCTATTCATTACTCTGTGTATTTAGTTCCTGTGTTTGCCCATAATGATTGTCAGATATTGTTCCCTGTATGGTGATTCTCTGCCCAACTTTATAAGTCTGCCTAAGCAGTGTTTGTTGGTTTGCTAATCGTGTTATGATGTCCTGCAGGCGTGTTTGCTTCACTCTCCCGTTTGGCACCACGATGACAGTGCCATCAGTACTAATTTCATCCTGAGATGGTTTAAATCTATGTAAACTCAGCCATTGCTCGTCCATATAATACTATGTTAATGTACTAGTGAGTATTCATCCTGAGAAGGTTTAAATCTATGTAAACTCAGCCATTGCTCGTCCATATCGTACTACGTTAATGTACTAGTGAGTATTCATCCTGAGAAGGTTTAAATCTATGTAAACTCAGCCATTGCTCGTCCATATCGTACTTCGTTAATGTACTAGTGAGTATTCATCCTGAGAAGGTTTAAATCTATGTAAACTCAGCCATTGCTCGTCCATATCGTACTACGTTAATGTACTAGTGAGTATTCATCCTGAGAAGGTTTAAATCTAAGTAAACTCAGCCATTGCTCGTCCATATCGTACTACGTTAATGTACTAGTGAGTATTCATCCTGAGAAGGTTTAAATCTATGTAAACTCAGCCATTGCTCGTCCATATAATACTACGTTAATGTACTAGTGAGGATTCATCCTGAGAAGGTTTAAATCTAAGTAAACTCAGCCATTGCTCGTCCATATCCTACTACCTTAATGTACTAGTGAGTATTCATCCTGAGAAGGTTTAAATCTATGTAAACTCAGCCATTGCTCATGGTGTGTTGTACTAAGTTATGTACAGAGTGATTGTTGACTTGTAGGCATAACTGTTTGTTATTTTGGGCTTTACTGTTGTGTTGTTATATAGCCAATGGCGGCTCACTTGTTTGTTTGTTTATGTGAGTACCATGAATTCCTGTTATTGTCTACTGCGTTTTCTCCACCACACTCCACCGTTACACAACGGTTGTTGATTGTGTGTAAGTGTATATTCCCTGCCTCAATATGGCAACTGTTACAATGGGTTTCATCTAAGACTTAGAGCAGTATGCATCTAAAGGTATGTAGGTAATGTATGTATGAAACAAAATAAAAATTAGTTTAGAAGTACAATTAGAGGGACTCACTTAGGCCAGGGAAACCAGGTGAATGAGATCAACTACTAAGGTAGAATAAACCGGCAGCAGTACGCCATGTCCACATGTGGATAGCCACTGGTCTAATGACGTTTACACTAGCAACTATGAAGTGTCAGGTCTTGTTTACTGTGTGTATTTGTTTGTTTTCTGTGCCTATTTGTTTGTTTACTCACGTCACTCAGCCTCTCTCTGGAGCTGCTTCCAACAGAAGGCTTGGACCCTCCGCTCACACTCTCGCTGTCACTCTCCTTACTGTTGTTCTGTCCTGGCTTTAGCTGAAAGAGAGAAACAAACACGGTGAAATCTTGTGAGAGGGCATCCGTTCTTTCCATATCTGATATTGGCTGAGGACATTCTCTCTCCCAGCGACCGCCAATTGTTTTTCTTCAACATACGGCTGCCAGCCCTGCGCTGCTTGTGTAAATCTGTCATGTTTAAAGGCTTCTTGAACCAGCCGCCATCACTCCAGCCTGCAAATGACAGACACGACAGTCGGCATCTGATCTCACACTGTGAAATCCCTATCAACCTTTCAGAGAGAGAGAAACAGATACAAAAGCCTTCAAAAATCTTCAAAGGCCATCTTTCTTTTCCATCCAACACACAGGCGCCCCGTACGATGACTACAGGAGCTCAGCAGGTGTCGTTTTCCAGACACTGCGTCAAACTCACAGAGAGACAGAAAATAACAACCAAAGACAGTAAAGATGAGGAGGTGTGATCCAAGAACATCTGAGCCCTCCAGTCTGGGGAGAACGATGTTGGACTCCTGGAAGCTCAGGGACAGGCATGGTCCAAGTCTGAAGTTTCCTCACAATACCCCTTACTTACCAGAACCAGCAGACCAGAGCGGATCAACAGGCCTTGCCAAGCCTTACAGGCTTCATTTCAAAGCACATAAAACTGTTTTATAGAGCCAGTGTAAAGCAGTAAACGGCTGCACTGCCACCTAATAGAAAAAAACTGAGTATGGCACGACAGGCAGCACACAAAGGGACAGTCTTCTCACTTCTATTCCTCTCTTTATGACTCAACTGTTCAGGTCGCTTTTGATACAAGGATTTTAATATCCTCACGCCGACCATCATTTATTGAAAGGGCATGGGGTAAACGGGAACGCCTTAAGAGGCCTTGAATTAAACGGATAATTAAATTGAAAACGTTCCTTTTTTGTAGCCATTAGCAATGTGAAAGGAATCCTTTCCTTTGGAGGATACGGTGGCGGGTGGAAGGCTGCGAGCCAGGCTGAGTGCTGAGAGTGATAAGAGAGAGCCAGACCACGGAGAGGCAAGGTGGCTCTGAAGGGGGACAGGATAGAAGACGGCTAGGGCCACACAACAGCAGGGCTGGAGGTAACAATGATGCTGACACACACACAGCGGCTCTGGCATGTGTGAGATCACAAATTACCTCCAACACACTTTCTCACCACAAAGAGACAGACAATTTCCCCCCCTCCTTTTTCTTGTAAAAGGCCAAGTCTTCTGATGGTAGTTTGCATATTTTACAGAGAGTAGAGGGATGAAGTAATATCGTGGGCATACCCACTGGCAGAGGAACAGAGCCCTGAATAAAAGTGGTGTACACTGTTCATGCTCCGGTCTGCAGGTGCTTCATCAAAACATGTTGACCTATAATATTCATTACCCAACCTGGGTACCTGCTGGCATCACATTGAATCCCTCTCACAGACACACACGCAGGCAGGCAGGCAGGCAGGCAGACACACAGACACTCCAGTGTTATAATATTGAAAAAGCATTTAGATATCCAACTGCTATTCATACTAATAACAGTCCTTACACATTCACCTATGTCTTGATACTTGCATTGATTGAAGAGCATAGCACACGAAACAGCTCAAAGGGCTTGATTTCAACACCTCACTTGTTGAGGTCATTTGACCGAAACGTTGCTATTAAATCCTGTTCTCACTAGGATAGACAGTGTGTGAGAGTTTTTTTTCTATTGTTCCACGTTCCTGCCTTTTACGCACCTGTGCTTAATTGTTTACCCGGTGTGCGATTCATTGTTTTCCAATGAACACGTTACATATTAAAATAAAGTCTGACACATTGGAGTACAAGTCAACATATATGGGACCAGATCTGAATAAATCTACTGAAACAGTTTAGTGATGGTCAAAATTGCAGATATCTGGCTTTGGAACTGACAGCGTAAATATTGTAGTCTCACTGGATAAAATGTAAAGCTTGAGAAAATTTACTTAAATAAAATTATGAAAAACAATCTTGCAATAAAGCCCATTCAATAAACCTACATTCACTTTCAGATCTGTTACATCAGACAGGCAGTTAGCTATTGCAAAGTGATTTGCTAAACATCTCTCATGGCTTGGTCTTTTTATTTCTCTTAAAGCCTGCTTCTTCTGAGAATTGCATGCTTTTGCAGAGGTGCAAATCACCCTCGCCCACTCCAGGCTGTGACAGAGTCATCCATTTACCGTGTGATTAATAGTTGTGCTAAATGAAGGAAGAGAATGCTAGTGGTCTCAGTAAATCAGCAGCATCAAAGAGCTGACCTGAGGTTGGATGACCTCCCAGTACAGATGTATATGAGGGACAAAGCATTCTCTGTGTGGACAAGGAGACTGGTAATCGTCTCATCCCAGCAGCAGCGGTAAGCATATCATCGTGATCATGGCCCTTTCACATTTCATCACCTGATTGCCTTTTCTCCATCTTTCATCGTCTTCGAGCGCGCTGAACACGGCAGGGCTGCTTTTCAGTGCAGAGATGATGGTTGCATTGCAAGATGGTTGCAGTGCAAGTGTGTGTTTATCTGAACTATTGGTCAAATCACATATTTGCAAACGAATGTACAGTGTGTTGTTTCCAAAACTGTTCATTTACAAATGTTATGTCACATTTAAATTAATAAATAGTAAGATGCATATTACAGATATATTTTAAATAATATCAGCATCATTATTATTATTATTATTATTATTTTCCGTATGGGTCCTGTCCTCATGTAATAATAACATAATATATTAACAGGCGGGTTGAAACATACGGATGCATTTATTTAATGGCCTACTCATGCACATCCTGAGTAAGGATTTGCCCTGCAGCAAGACACTGTAGCTAACAAACAGATGGTTTTAATATTCCAGAGGCTAATTTCACAACAATTAAAAACACAGCAAGACATTAGCATCTAATGAAACATTTAAAGTACTAGTAAGTGCATCTGCCATGGATTCTAATACACTAAGGTATTGTATTCCCTCAATCTGTTCCATGTTAGGGTGGAATGTACTCCCCCGTATTTATTGAAGTATAGAATGAACAACTGTTTCCAATCAGCAGTCAACATCATTCTTTGGCAGATAACTGTCTAAATAAAAACTGCCAAACTATCAAAGTTGGATCTATGGCTCCATGTGATACAGTAGAAATAATCATATTACCCTATATCCTAAATAAGCAGGAACATCCAGTCTAGTGCTCTTTGCTGTGATACAGTACTGTATGTCCAAGGGATGTAAAAAGAACAAGTCCCTTAATGTTTAAAAATGCATTCTTCTATTGGTTTTAGCATCAAATCACTGGTCGAATAACAAGTTATTGAAGATACATGACAGCTAATCATTGTAAAATGGAATTAGTAATTACATAATAAATGTGTAGCTATATTTATTCTTAGTGTTATTTCACCTTCAATTATTCAGGTAGGCCGATTGAGGACATATTCTCATTTGCAGTGGCGGGCCGTGCATTTTACACCTAGGCCTTCACTATCTTCCCAAAATGAAAACGCATTATAATAACCTCACAATGACATTCTAGGGCTATAGGTTATTGTCATTCGGCATATAATGCACCCCATATTCATAGTAAAGATAAGTTTAATCCACTCGATAAAGGTTATTTAACACGAGGCTCAACACCTATGAGACT
>JACXGM010010618.1:5624-25820 GCA_016801145.1 Umbra pygmaea | reverse complement strand
CACTCTATTGAGGACCGATTATAGCAGATTCCACAGCTGTCTAAGGACTAGCATTCTCTCACACTCTATTGAGGACTGATTATAGCAGATTCCACAGCTGTCTAAGGACTAGCATTCTCTCACACTCTATTGAGGACCGATTATAGCAGATTCCACAGCTGTCTAAGGACTAGCATTCTCTCACACTCTATTGAGGACTACCTGAGTGAGACCTGGAAGGAAGGGGGATCAAACCCCCCACTAGAACACACAATCCTTGGCGATGGGTGAAGACAACAGGAAGCTGATAAAACTCAACATTATACTGTACATAACAATATGACATTTGGTGTTTTCTGGTAAAGGTGGTTTATTATAAGACATTACAAGGTTGAACAGGTCAAGTGATCTTCCACAGGTTTAAGAGAAATACTATTTTCTTACAGTATTCAAATGGAATACATAGGACCAGTCTGTGTCTTTGTGTAGGACAGGATGTCGCCTAGATGTCTGTCACTAATCCAATCTTGTATATGTGTTGTATCTGAGGCTTTGTTCCAACTCCAGGCAGTGAAAATGTGACTCCCATTTTTATGCAGCGGTAAAGTGGGGCGACGCGTCTTAGGAGGGGATAAAGGTCGTTGTTTAAGTTTTATCAAATGTGTCCTTGTTAACGAAGGCTCCTGGCCCATGTTCGTGCGTGCCATAGAATTGTGTTAGATTAATGTTAGATAACTAGACTGAACCGTATAGGATTTGCTTAGATCGTAGATTGGATGTAGGAGTTGGTATTACAGACAGAGAAACTGTCCGTCAGCTGATGCAACTGTTAGATGGACAAGGAGTTGATCTATGTGCTCATGGTCGTCCACAACGACGTGTATATAACTGTCGCGGACCAAATTATGTTTGTCATATTGACAGGTATGATAAATTAAAACCTTACGGAATATGTATAAATGAAAAAATTTAAAATTGAAGGGTTTTCTAATAAAAATGTTCTGGCTTGAAGCATACAAAATGAACAATGACCCATGAGTAATTGCAGGTTATTTTGTACTTGCTGTTGCTGAGAATAACAGATTTCCACAAAGAATTAGCATTGACCATGCTACTTAAAATACTCATATAGCAGAGATGCAAAAATTCTTCAGAGACACTGCAAGTGCTGAATGTGTCACTCTTAGTCCAAGCACTGGGAACCAGAGAATCGAATGGTGGTGGTCCACTTTGAGAAGCCTGTGCATACAGCTTGGGACGGATCATTAATTGGAACATAGTGAGGAACTGAAAAACCACAGGCACAGTTCTTGTTAAAGCCATCAATGGCAGGTCAGGTAAAATATCGGAGAGGCAAAGGCGAAGGATGGTAAGAACGGTCAGAAACAGCCCACAGACCACCTCCAAAGACCTACAACATCATCTTTCTGCAGATGGTGTCACTGTGCGTTGTTTAACAATTCAATGCACTTTGTACATGGAGAAGCTGTACGGGGAAATGATGCGGAAGAAGCCTTTTCTGCACACACGCCACAAACAGAGTTGCTTGAGGTATGCAAAAGCATATTTGGACAAGCCAACTTAATTTTGGATGAAGATGCTATGGACTGATGAAATAAAGATGGAGTTATTTGGTCATAACAAGGGGCGTTATGCATGGCAGCAAAAGGACACAGCATTCCAAGACAAAAACTTGCTACCCACAGTTGAATTTGGTCGAGGTTCGATCATGCTGTGGGGCTGAGTGGCCTGTGCCAGTGGGAATCTTGTTAAAGTTGAGGGTCACATGAATTCCACTCAATATCAGCAGATACTTGAGAATAATGTAGAGGAATCATTCACAAAGTTGAAGTTGTGCCGGGGCTGGATATTTCAACAAGACAACGACCCAAAACACTGCTCAAAATCTACTCTGCCATTTATGCAGAGGAACAAGTTCAATGTTCTGGATTGGCCATCCCAGTCCCCAGACCTAAATATCATTGAAAATCTGTGGGGTGATTTGAAGCTGGCTATCCATGCTCGGCAACCATCAAACCTAACTGAACTGGAAATGTTTTGCAAGGAGGAATGGTCCAAAATACCTTCATCCAGAATCCAGACACTCATTACAGGCTATTGGAAGTGTCTAGAGGCTATTATTTGTGCTAAAGGAGGCTCAACTAAATATTGATGTGATATTTCTGTTTGGGTGCCGACATTTATGCACCTGTCTAATTTCATTTTGATGCATATTGCACATTTTCTGTTAATCCAATAAACCTAATTTCAGTACTGAAATATTACTATGTCCTTCAGTTATTTGAGAGATCAAAATAACATTGCTGATCCAAACACCCAATTATTTATAAATGATAATCATGGAAATTGTCAGGGGTGCCTAAACTTTTGCAAATATAATATTTTCCATGCTATTATGCTATAGAATGCAATCCATCCGTCCGTTGACACATCTTTGACACTCTGCTGATGGCAAATACAGGAAATGCGAGAAAAGTCAGAATTGTGAGATTATATCTCAGAATTGCGACTTTCTCAGAATTCTGACTTTATGTCTTGCAATTCTGACTTTTTCCTTGCAACTGCAACTTTATATCTCAGAATTCCAACCTTCTTTCTCAGAATTATGATTTTATATCTTACAATTCTGACTTAATATCTTTCAATTGTTTGAAAAAAGTCAGAATTGTGAGAAAAAGTCACAATTATTATTTTACTGTTTTTATTCAGTGGCGAAAACAAGCTTCCATATTGTTGCAAATGTCTATCACTGCTGGAAATTATTTATGTATAATGAATATATCACATACAACAGCAAAACCAAATATTCAGCAGCCAATAATTTACCTCATGATAACTTTAGCTCATCCATTTTTAATCATATTTTGACTAAAATCAATTTAATGCCACCTTGGTAAATAAAGGAGGTTTTTTCAAAACTCATTTAAACTCCTGAGGGTTCAAAAAAGTTTGACCAGTAGTGTTTCTGTCTCTTTTTTTATATTATATATTCTTTAAAATGGTCAATACTGTCCTGGTCGACTGCTTTGTGGTTTGCTTTGGACTGCTTAAACCAGAGACACTGATTAATGTGTGACCAGAAGAAGGTGCTCTTTTTTAATTTGTTGTATAGATTGTGAATCTTTGACTAAATTCTATCACATAAAAGGTTTATGCTATACTTCGCAATAAATCTGTATTTTTACAGTAACCGTGAATTAAAAATGGGATTCATACTTACATTTATCTGAGCAGTAGGTTTAAGATAAACATTATTTTACTGTAAGTCAATGTGGAAAAGAGTGTATGCTAAATGACATAAATTTACATTTTAAATGGTATTTAATAAAACTATTGCCATGGGCTAAGCTGTTTTTGACCCGGCAGAACCTTGAACAATTTATCTATTAGCGAATATATTCTTAGAAGAAATGTGCTCTTTGGCTGTTTCCATTGGAGAACCCCTTTATGTTTCACAGAAGAATAATTTCTATCTGTAACTGAAAATGGTTCACACTGGATCCCACAAAGAGTTCATCTGTGACCCATAAAAAAGGTTATCCTATGGGGATAGATGAAGATATTTTGGATATTTTTTCAAAAGGTGTAGTGAATTTATCTCTACATATGACAGTTAACGCATGCTATAATATTTGTGTAGTAAATTAATAATGTAGTATAATAATGATTAATAATAATTTGTGTAAAAACACTGATCCAGAGGTATCTTTTTGACTTTTGTCAAACTTCCACGTCTTTATGATATGTTGCTCATGTACTTTTTCCGTCAATGATGTATTTTGACAAATACAGTTAGTACAATGATTGGAGATTTACCGTTGACCTTTTTTCATTTTGAGACTGCTTATCTATGCATCATGTGTAGCAGCTTCAATCATTTTAATTATATTTATTCAGAATAAATGCATTAATATTTTGTGTTTTCATGAGCACATGTAGAATGTAATGATGTTCATTAAAAGCACAACATGACTTGAGTTGAAAAACTTTATTAAAACAATACTGTTATACAAAATAAAAAAATTAAAAAGGAACACTAGGATGTAACAAAGCATTTACATTACTGAGGGGAAAGAAACAAGACCTGTTACCAGTGGATTTGTGTAAGTAGTCCAAGAGACTAACAGAGGAAGAGTGATGAGACGCCTTGTAATGGACGGCATTACCAGACAGTATTAGACAAAATAGCTAGATCTAAACTTGTCTGGTAAGACGACAATTACAAGGTTTTGGTAGGAGGAGCACCAGAGTATAGCAAGGCTCTTTGTAGCTACAGCAGCTTGTTGATAGACAAGCTGTAAAGACAGAATATAGAAACAAGTTAGAGAATTTGAATAGTTAACAGCAATACATTTATTAAAATCCAGCCCAATATTTTGTTACCTTAACTGCCAACACTTGATCTTAAAAATCCAAAAATCATCACTGAGGTAATATTGTAGGCTATTAAGCAGTTTATTTTTCATCAGACAAGATAATGTCATGAAACATTTTAATTAATACTTTTTATTACTTATAATTTTAATGGACACACATAATGACAAATCATTTAGAAATTTGACAATTCCAGAGTTTTCTGCTATCCTTTTCTGCTATCCAAAAAAAACAGCAACTATCAGATTCCAGTCTATCCGTATTTTGGAGAGCACAAAAACATTGCTCAAAAAGTTTGATTAGTTTTGACTACAAATCGAAATCAAAGGGCAAACTAAGAAAAAGAACCAAAGATGTGCAGACAGTAAATTTTTTGTTAAAATGCAGTATGAACACCCCACCAACACATCCGGAAACATTTTGTGAGTGGGTAGCATATTTATGAGAGCCGGATTCTATGTCGGTATTTGAATATAAGGTAGTCCTTTTTGCACCACAGTAGAGCATATAACTACACATTTACATATAGCGGAAGGTGGTTAAAAGATCTAAACAAAAGTAAAATTTAGTTTGTAACACTAAGTAATTTAAATTCATACAATGGTAGCGCATATTTATTCAAACATAGGCTTTTATTTGTTGGATAGAGATTCACATTTGCATACATAGGCCGACCTTTAAGTAGTACATTTTTTCTATAATACAGCTAGTATTATATTAAGGTTGCTTTGGCAAACTTGTCATTCATGCCATTAAAGCAAATTGAATTTGAGAGAGAGAGAGCAGCAGCAAAAAAAGACAGCTATAGAGATTGTTGTGTTTATTTTTCTCACACAGATCTCAGGTGTCAGCTGCACAATATGCCACGCAGGTACAGTAGAGCTAGACCAATCACTAACCGGCATTTGCTCAGGCTGACTGCTTACTGGGGGAGGGGAAGAGGAAGCTGCTCGTACTGCAACAGTCATTTCACTGGTATTCTTTAACTACTGGGTGGGGTGGAAAATCTACACAAAGGTCTGGAGGCAGGGAGGAACTACCTTTCACAAAAGGGGGGTTAGGCAAAAGGTGGCACCACAGACGAAATTTAGAACAATTACCTCATCCTATTATCCTCTGGGACTAGTGTTTGTCACCTGTTCTGGATTCTTCCTTTAGCCAATTGTTCCATAATCCCATTGTTCACATACATCATCCTTTAAAAAACAAACGTCCTCACTACAAACTTGACCTTACCATGTACTGCACTGCAAACGGAAGATCGCGTGAATGGTAGTCAGTAAATATGTTAGCGTCCTACGAAGGTCTCCCTCTAAAGCATATATCATCACATGACTAAAACATTAAATAAAATCTATTCATAACTGTAACAACTACCACGAAGGCTTTTCACATCATGTGTGTTTCCTATTTGTCTCACGCTAAGCAGTTGCTAGAATTTGGCGTGGTTGTTTGCAGTGCTCTCAAGAAACATCATTACCAGACAGTGTTAGAACATCAGTATACAGCCCAGCACTGTCAGGTAAGATGTGTCCTGGAAGCCAGAAAGACAAAAGGTAAAGCACATACCTATATCTTACTATAACAAACCACATAGTTTATCTAGTTCTAGACTAACCCTATAGTAATTCTCATACCTTTCAGCAACTTCTAAAATATTACACAGGATCAAGGGCCAAGAGAAATGCAATGCAGGATGTTCATGTCCACGATGCTTGCAGAGGACCATCATCATCATTACCAGGCAGTATTAGAGAGAGTTACAACATCCAAGACTGCCTTGTAAGATGAAGATGGTCATCCAAAGATCATATGTACTTATACGTAGAACAGCGCAGATTGAAACAGAGTACAGTAAGTCAGGATGGCTGGCTGCCACACATTACGATCCAGAATAGCACAAACAGTGTTCAAGAAGCCCTGTCTCATTTTCAGTGATAATGTATCTATTCTAAAATTGTGCAACTATCATTAGGCTACACTAAGTCACTGTTAAAAACTAAACTTAAAGATCTAACACATCGCAACTTGTCTCTTTGAATGACCAAATACATAAACGATCATTAAAGCCTGTGATTTTACAGACAATCCCTTAAAGTTGTGCAAACTGCATTATCTTAAATACCAGTACTTATGGTACTGGGCCATTGCAAAGGCAGGCCAGATCTGCATCAGCTTGCTACTGTACTATGCAGTTAATATAGTATATCAGACAAGGGCTACCCAGTTACTGGAATTTCAGAAGAACTGGACTGCATTCAGAAATCAGATTACTCCCTGAGGTAGATTAATCATACTGTCATAGTAGACTGCTTTTAAGCCATACACAAATGAAATACATTATTTCCTGAAGAACACCTTACCATGCCACGCTGGTGATACCAACGTTGGAGAATGCCCTGACTGGAACTTTATTCCCCCAATGTAAAACCTGTTTATATATGAATATGCAAACTGTTCCTAAACAATGCCCGGTTTCTCAAGAGCATCTTAATACACATATGGTAAAATACTTCCTTTGCCCTCAGTGTCAATTTACACAGCAAATATCACTTCTACACATGGAATGAGTAGGTGTTCATCTTTCTGTGACAGGTGACATCTCCACCACTAGAGTGACTACAAATACTTGAAATGTTTTTGCAGTTTTTGATAATATCTGCTTGATATATATAATAATGTAAGTCAGTGGTTCTCAAACCTCTCCTGGTGGACCACCAGCCATGCCATATATTAGATGTATCCCAGAGCTAGCACACCTGAATCAACTTTTTGACTAATCATCAAGCCCTTACCTGCTTCAATCAGGTGAGCTTGTTCAGGGCTACAACAAAACTGTGAGATGGCTGGGGGTCCCCGAGGAGAGGTTTGAGAACCACTGATATAAGTAACATAAGTACTTACAGAACATTCTCTCTTTATGGAGTTTTGTGAAAAACTAAATTCAACTACTATTCGGAAACCGGGCACCAGTGATTATTGTAACATTTCAAACTTGTCATTACCATTACCATATGCATATTGTCTGATTGCTTTAGGTATTTACGTAAAAGTTTTATTCAATGAATTAGCTACAATATGCATATTTTGTTATCCACTGGTTTATAATGCTGAAAATATTGTTGTCATTGCTGTTAGAACAAGCATAGAACAAGTGTACACAAATGGTTATGTTCTGAAACAATCAAAGCAAACATTACATGATGCAAATGTCATGGGATTAAAAGGGAACAGGTAGAAGGGGGAGGGGCAAGGGGCGGGGCTTGAAGAGGAAATCAAACAGCAGCACCTGTAATCTTACCGTTGTGAATAGAGCGATAAAGGAAGAACGTAAAAAAGTTGTAGAGCAAGAAAAGGGAATGGGGGGGGACATTTCTCAAATTTCTCCCTGGAGCCTAAGGGAGAGAGCTACATCCAGTGTGATTGTGGCATGCCCAGCTCACTCCTAATCTTCAGCCAGGCAGCATGTCAGTAGACAGACCCGGAATAAAGGCCTTCAAAGGGAAACAAGAGAGGGAGAGAACAGGGAGCAGCCTAGGTATATGAATTTGAAAGCACCGTTTAACAAGGAAGCAACTGATATTAAAAAAATGCATAGACATCATATATTCAGGTGTATGTAATGTACACACAATTCTCTATATAGCTTCAAAGCCAAACTGGTAATACTGCATCTGGGTGGACAACGCCTACACTGAGTGTTTTGCATGCTTGAACAAACAGAAATGAAACAAAGGACTCAACCGGTTGCTTAGTCATTCTTACAAAATGGCTGCTTGGCCTTAACACCCACCAAACCAATCCATTAACTACCTGACCTGTTACCTGTGAACACCAATAAACATTTACATGTTTTAATCACATGAGGCTAGGCACCTAACCACACCGCAAAATACATTGCTTTCACAGGTGGAAATCACATAAAGCCATAGCAACTCTACTCTATTTAGATAATGACATAATCACCACCTGTTGATGACACTTGTTGTAGCTTAGCATCAACTACTGTATCTTTCACACGTTCTCAGCAATTACATACAATTTTACATGTATTTAACTGCTCTCCTTGGCAAGTAATGTAATAACTCATACAGTAAAAGTTGTTTTGAAACCAGCAAATCTCAAACTTGACATTCAAGTTTATTCTTACTTTTGTTTAGGCCAATAACGTAAACTTACTATATTAGTCCATTGATTTACAGTACTTTAATGAGAATAAGGGAATGCTTTAATCGAGCCTCCTCTCTACTTAATCCAGTACAAAAACAGGTAAGAACAAGCCTTACCAGAGCCTTTAAAACCTTTTCTTAGAGAGGACAAGCAAGCCAGTTACAGATATTGCATATAAAAAGAGACCATATAACTCCCTACCTTTGTTCAGCATATTGACAACAGCCTAGAGCACATTTCTCAATGATACATTTATGATTTGCTTATCCTGCATAGTAATATTGAGAAACGGTTGACACGACTCTTTCTGTCTCAACTGATGTGCCTTAACTGGTTTGTCTAGTCAAAGGATAGACGTTTTCCTGTTTTGCACCACCATTGTCCTCTGAATAGAGCACCAGCTTGGACGAGAGCCTTTCCTCTATGACACGACAGGTGTCTCAAATCTGATGCGTTTAGAGGCTTATTTGAGCAATTGATCAAACATACTTGATATTCTAATTGAGTTCTCTTAAAAGATCTCTTAATCCAGATTGACTAAACAGAATGAATATGAAAATACAGACATTAATATATTATCCTAAATTAGTGATATTACAAAGTATTTCAGGTTCCTTGCATAAAATTTAAGTGTATATAAATTTATCGTTATGATTGCTTAAAAATATGACTATTTAAAAAAACTTGGAACTATTGTAATTATAAGTTACCCTATACTTCGTTGGAGCAGCCAAAGAGCCAGAAGCCATAACAAGAGATACCATTGTGTTGCCGGGTCTTGTTGCTGTAGAAGCTTTTCTTCCTCTTCCCTCCTCTCGTTGAAGGACAAATTATTTCTTTCATGCCTGATTCACATTAAAGTGAAAGATGCTTGACAGCTGATCAGTTCAAGTAGAAGGAAAGTATAAAGGGCCAACGCCAGAGATGATGTCCATTGGGTGACGTCCATCGTTGACAGGCCACAGCGCGGCCACGATGTTACCTGTTTAAGCTCTTAATGCAAAGAGTCTGAGTTTGTAAAGGGCTTGGTTTACATGTACACCTACCAGCCCTGCCCGCCCATGTCTTTCTGTTGTGTAACCAATCACCTTGCACCAAGCAGGTGTGTCACCTTCGCTGTGATTCGTCAGGCCAGCCTACTGAGTCCACTGGGCTATGTGGGTTTGTGCATGTATGATATCAGCTTTACAGTCAAGAACCACGCCCTACCTCGGCACTGCTTCTCTTCCTTGTCTCAAACACTCCTTTTCCCACCTGACCTGAGACTGTAATGAACAAACAGTGTACATTGGTGTACAAAATAACATCTTCATTTAATTCCTAATGTGTAACACACTAAAAACAATAAGAAATAGTAAATGTTTTTTTTTGTTAGAATCATCATGAATCTCTAATCTATGTACACTATATAGCCAAAAGTATATGGACAGCGCTACTAATGGTGAAGGATAATAGTCTGGGGCTGTTTTTCAGGGTTTGCGCTAGGCCCCTTAGTTCCAGTGAAGGGTAACCTTAATGCTACAGGATACAAAGACATTTAATACAATTGGGTATATTCAACTTTGTTGCAACAGTTTGGGGAAGGCCATTTCCTGTTCCAGCATGACTGTGCCCCAGTGCACAGAGCATAAAGGTCCATAAAGACATGGTTCGATGAGCTTGCTGTTTAGGAACTCGAGTGGCCTTCAAAGTGCCCTGACCTCAACCCCACTGAACAAGTTTGGGATGAGTTGGAACGGCGATCGCAGGCCAGGCCCAGTACAAATGCGATTTCGGCTGAAATTTTGGGCACAATTTCCCACAGACACACTACAGAATCTTGTGGAAATCCTTCCCAGATGGCTGTTATAGACACAAAGGAGGGGCCAACTCCATATTAATATCCATAGGTTTAGAACGGGATGTCCAACAAGCTCATATGGGTGTAATGGTCACGTGTCCACATAATCTTGGCTATATAATGTATGTTTCATACGTCAGTAGAGACATACATTAGTACCTCAATACATTGATGAATGGGCTTGATGATTAGTTGATTTGTTACATTCAACTGGGTTAGACAATTACTGAGCTGGAACAAAAGTTTCAAGGTGATATGAACACAACAATAAATACATGATATGTATAATAATAGATATGTTGATCTGGCATCATAAATATGTTGGTTCTGAGCCCAACTTACAGAAAACATTACCTGTCCTTTGTGAGTTAACGAACAGTCTGTATGGATGTAAAATTAAAGTTATAACCACTAGTTTTTTGAATATGGTATTTAAATATACAGTACTGTTTACACTCACCAAATTACTGTATGTTTTCTTTCTCATTTTAGATTCAATACATTTTGACTTTTACACTATTTTGTCGATGGCAAACTGATCAGATTCTATGACAGCTAAATCTTACCTCATATAAAAGCATGAACAAGCAATGGCGTGGTACTAACAAAAACAAATAACAAATAGCAGTTCAAATACGTTACATATTCTAATCAGTGTAAAGAACATTGACATATTTCCTTAGATCTGATTCAGTCTATTGTATAATAACGGACAAAAGCTTCCATTTGGCGTGACTGAGTTAATCTTCAGGCTTGGGGTAATCATCAGAGGACAAACCTGTGCTCTGACTTGTACACCCTGGTAATTGGGCCCTGCAGGATGTGTGGGGACCAGGTGGGGCAGTGTAGGGGGTTCAGGTGACTCTCCCCAGAGGCCCAGAGGACCAGGTGAGTCTAGAAAGCAAAGCAGCAACCAAACAAGCCAATTAACTGACTGATTCGCCTTTGTACTCAGGACATCTGCCTTGCATAGATTATATAGTGTTTAAACCACAAATAAATGTAGAGCATTATCATTCTCATGAATTCTTTCTACCCAGGCACCTCCCTGCCTTTATAGAAAATAAATTGTGATGGCAGAGGCAGAAAATCAAACAAATCCAAGGTCCTCAATCCTTGTGTTTTTTCATTTCATTGTAATTTACCAGGTAAGTAGAGGTAGAGATCTAATTTTCATTGATAACCTGGACAAATGCATCCAATTGCAAGAAAAAAGTCCATCACACAAAACCCCATAATGCAAGATAATGTTAAAGCAGTAATACAAGTGAAAAATCTGTACAGACAGATATATTGTATGTTTATCAGAGGCATAGATGAGGTGGCAGTGGGTTTCTTAAGGAGTGTGTTGTGATGAAAGTGACAAGTTAAAGGTCATTTTGCAATTCAACCCAGTCATTAGCAATGGTTGCCAAAAAGGTTCTTTTATATACCAGTAAGTTGGTACTACTGAGTTTAAGTTGGTACCAGGGTTTTGGGCTCTGTGAAAATATATAATATTTGGCTTCCACTATTTGATGAAAAACCGATAACCTCTATAAGATGTGTGCTAATGGCTATCTTTGACAGTTTAAATGTAACTTTAATGGAACAAGTCTTGACTGGAAAATTCTCAAAATAAATAAATAACTCAAAATGAATCAAACTTAAATACAAAATAAAATATAAAATTAAGAGCCTACTGCAAAGTTATCAGGGTTTCTGGTTTTACTATTGATAGGTATGAGTAAATGGAACACTGTTGTTTTATTCCATAAACTACTGATAACATTTCTCATTCATGTCATTTAGCAGATGCTCTTATCCAGAGCAACTTACAAGTACATTCCCCTTGGGGCAAGTTCGGGTAATGAAATTGATGGTTGTTGGGAATCTAGCCGGCAACCTTCCGACTACAAGTCTGACTCCCTAATCACTTGGCCATCTAATGCCCCTTGTGAAAAATTTTGTTTGGTGGCTTGTGACCATCCATCTTCCTCTTGATCACATTCCAGAGGTTTTCAATGGGGTTGATTTAAGAACAATTTGCAGTGGTCTGTTTATTCCGGAGCTGTACATAAACCTTTTCAATTAAATAAATGAACATTATAATATATAAAAAGATATAACACCTGACTAGATGTCAGTAAACAACCATATTTCCGTCTGCATCAAAGCCATGGAGACATACCTTGCCCATATTACTTTAAGTTATTATTTCAACATTGGCTGTCACTTATACAGACTGAGTCACACAATGCATTAAACTTTCCAGTATTCAGTACAGACTACAATGTTTTTGTTTCATATAATGATCATTATGTGGACAAATAATTAGTGTTTGAATTCTTATCATTGAAAAGGATTTAATATGTTTTCTTTCTTCATAATAATAAAATAATTAATCCCAAGGTCGCCTACAATTTTACCTACTGACATGTCGTTCAACACAATGCTGCTCACCTCCTTCAGTTGGGATTAGGCCTGGTTCAGGGGTATGGGGATGTACGGACAGGGCTGTGAGCCTGAAGCTGCATCTGTTGGGCCTGGCACCAGGCAGGGGCAGGGACAACTGATTTAGTATCAATAGTTTGCTAAAATCTTGCCTGCATTGATTAAATGTCAGCAATAGATGAAAAAAATTTAAACACTCAGACTATTGTGTGAAGATATTCAGCTAATGTTAGCTGAGCAAATGTAAGCTATTTCACTATGGACTAAGCTAACAAGTTAATTTCCACATATTGTCACCATTTTTTCTCTCCTGTCTGTCTTTTCATTTTGGGAAGTGTTTTCTTTAGTAAGCTGAGACATCATTGGAGCTCCACATCTGACACCCCAGTGCTCCACTACAATCCTCCCTCTAAATCGGTTTACTCCATCTGTCAGTCTCAGAATAAGAAGACCAATATAGAACAGAATGAGGTATTAACAAACATTATTTATGGAATAGACTATTTTCTAATTAATCTTAATTATGTAAACATAAGCCCGGGGCTCACGATGACTTATGACTCTTGGGGGGTCCCCTAAAATTGTCCTGATTTATCCAATGTTAAAATACATTTGTCTGGAACCCCCCCCAAACTACAAAAAATAATTATTATGGGGGTGTCCCCCAGACACCCCCCTCACTTCCAACCCTGCATATGCATATAGGCTATACAGCTGTGTGATTACCTTTGGCTATACAATGTAAACATACGCTAATAGGCTATGGCTGCAAATATACTTTCTAGCCTTAAAAATATTTAAATAACCCTTGTTGGACAGTCTATTTAAACTGTCTGGAAGAAATTGAGAACGTATGTCACATAACTATTTAAACAGTAATTACAGGAATGCACTTCTGCCATACAATCTTATATGTTACTAAGTGTTCAATTATTTCAATGTTTGAATTAAAATCTTAACATCAAAATATTCCTTGAGGCAAAATCACCAATGATGTCATCATAAGACGTGTTTCCCCATGTCATGATTTATGCCCTTGATGGACAGACCTCTAAATGTTTTCCCGTGACATGGGCGACCTCATGTAGCTTTTCATGAGCTTTAATTTTGAAAGGTTCCTCTCTGTCAATGCTACTGTTAATGGTAGGGTGACTGTCCTATTAGGGTCTTAGCTGATAATATCTGAAGCTGGCTTTACTAGGTGTGTTAGTATTTGCTGAAGACTGCTGTACAGGATCTGTGCTAGTACTGGCTGATGCTGGTTCTGTACAGGATCTGTGCTAGCCCTGGCTGAGGCTGGTTCTGTACAGGATCTGTGCTAGCACTGGTTGAGGCTGGTTCTGTACAGGATCTCAATATTCATTTCTGCTCCTGCGAGCCGCCATTCCATAGGTTTTCATTCCGACCCGGTTGCGACTTTCCTGAGTTAGCGTTTCATCCTAGTAATGATTAGCATCACCTGTGCTAAATTTGGTTGGAATGAAAACCTACGGAATGGCAGCCCGCTGGAGCAGGAACGAGTATCGCTGGAATAGAGGATAAACTTGCATCAATGTAACGTTACTGTCATTTTCTGACATCAAACTTGGAGAGGGGAGAGAACACAAGTTTATCTGATAGCTGCTGCCGCAGTGCTCTCTTTGTTTTTTTTCTCTCTTTTCATCACTAAAAGGATAGTTCCACTTTATCCTCTCAATGAAGTTGTAAACATTGATGCTATGTGCAGCCAGTTAGCAAAAGATTAGTTAATTTTGAATTACACTTTTAACTGACTCAGGAGTTGCGACTCAAATTAACGAAATTATTCAAAAGATTTGTTATTTTTATTGAACAATTCAAAAACATCAGAGTAAATAGTCAAACTTCCCATCACTATTTGACAAGCACTTTTACATGAGGGGAAGGTGGGGCCCGTACGTAACTTGCGGGGCCCTAAGCAACTTGCATAGTGAGCTTTTAGGGCCACCCGGCTCTGCAGAAGGCCATGGTATATTGGCCATATACCTGTACCACACCCCCTCGTGGCTTATTTCTTACTTTACTATTCCCTAGTCTTCATGTTGGATTACGCCTACCGCAGCCGCGGTTGGTGGATCTTAATTGGGGACGCCGGGCTCGCATTACGTTTGGGACCGGAGTGAATGGATCCTAATTGGGGACGCCAGGCTCGCATTACCATCCGGACTGGGGTACACAGAACAGTTTCACACAATGGGTTTGATATGCTACACACCATGCCATTCACTCCGGTCCCGAACGTAATGTGAGCCCGGCGTCCCCAATTAAGATCCATCGACCGCAGCTGTCCTACTGACAACAAACACAGTCTAAAGGCAATGAGAGTTAAAATCCAACCCTATATTTAGTGCAACGATGTTCGGAGGACAGCATGCAGGCAAAGGTAGGTTCCCACTGAAGTGAGGGCAAAACAAACTGCGAATTAAAAGTTAGAATCTCAGAACACTGTAGGACAATCAGGTGCAAAACCCTGATTCACCCTGCTTCTACCCATTTTATAAAAATGAATCACAGTATTTCTTCCCTGATAAATTATAATTAAACATGCCTCTATAACTAGGAGAGGAGACAACTTTTTCTTTTTTTTCTCAATTATTCGGATTAGACTCCCTTTCCAATTCCCTTTAGCCCTGCCTTGTCGGCAGCTCCGCAACTCCTTGTACAGATCTGTGGGATGATGAGTGGTGCGCACATGGTTCATCCAACCATGTCAGCCAAGCTGCCGATTCTTTTCGCACTGCTTACCCAACACGGACGCCTTTAGTCGGATCATGCACGGGATGATTACGTTCACCTACTATACTTATGCTATTGAATTCACAGGCGCCCGATCTGAACACAAGGAGTTGCTGGTGAGCGACATGGCAGCATAGACTTATCTGACTTATCTAACCCAAATCCCGGGCAGCGCAGTGGGCCCGAGGAAAGTCAGAGAACCCATGGTCGGCTTGAACCCACAACCATCGCGGCGCAGAGAAAAGACAACTTTGACAACAGTTAAAATGACAAGCTGCTTTGATCTTTAATTTAAAGTCCCTTGTCCCATTTGTCTAAATGTAGTTTCATCTCAAAATGTGATTTTGGTCTTGCTACTGGCTGTGATGTGGCCTATTGTAGCCTACAGTTTAGATTGAAAGTTTACATTGTTTTTGTTTTGCTTATTTAATGTGTTACTTCACAATTGACTGATACATACTGTGAGTACAAGATCTAAATGGACATATGTACAAGCTCTGAATGTGTCCATAAAAACTTATCACCTACAGTGTTTGACATTATACCATACCCTGATGAAAACAGTGTGTCCATCAAAATGTTGCTGGTAATTAAGTATTTACATTGGAGCATTTATAGTGTGCAGCTCAGAGGCATCGCTGGCGGTGGGGCCGGTGCGTTCGCCTGGCAATACTGTGCTGCCGGGAGCACGAGCTCTTTGTTTTTCTCTACAAAATAATATTGCCTGTAATTCATTGCAATAATCATAATTCATTGCTAAATAGGTAGTGGGTCCATGTTCATGTGTTGCTAAAATTAGTATATTGTTGAATAAAACATATTTCTAGTGACTGTTTTACAAATGCTATTGTGTTTTCACATGAAACATGGACAATATATTCAATCAATATGCAAACACATGGTCTTATTGTTTCTTTACACACCATACAATTGCATTTGGTTACAATGCACTAGCTTTGTAGTAACTTCACAATGATTATTGTGGTTAATTCAAACGAGCGCTATTGTTTTGAAGAGAGAACTGGGGAGGCCATATATTAGATTTCCGTATGGGACAGCAGCAGAAGATCACAATGGCCGCCACTCCTGCAGCTAAGTACAGGAAACTGAGGCTACAATTTGCACAGACCCATCAAAATGAGACAATAGAAAATCAGTCTCGATTTCTGCTGTGACATTCAGATCGTAGGGTCAGAATTTGACATAAACAATGTGAAAGCATGGATCCATCTTGCCTTTTATCAATGGTTCAGGCTGGTGGTAGTGGTGTAATGGTGTGAGGGATATTTTCTGGGCACACTTTGGGCCCCTTAGTACTATAGTAGCATTGTTTACAAACCACAGCCTACCTCAGTATTGTTGCTGACCATGTCTATCTTTAGAACCACAGTGTACCCATCTTCTGATGGCTACCAACAGGATAACACGCCATGTTATAAAACCTACATAATCTCAAACTGGTTTCTTGAACATGACAATGAGTTCACTGTACTCAAATGGCCCCCACAGTCACCAGATCTCAAACGAATCGAGCAACGTCGGGATGTGGTGGAACAGGAGATTCGCAGGAGACAAACCTGCAGCAACTGTATGATGCAATAATGCCAATATGGATCAAAATCCCTGAGGAATGTTTCCAGCACCTTGTTGAATCTATGCCACAGAGAATTAAGGCAGATCTGAAGGCAAGGGCGGGTCTAACCCGGTACTAGCAAGGTGTACCTAATGAAAAGTGGGCAGTGAATGTATACACTCATTTTCAAAAAATTTGAATCATCCAGAAATTATAATATTTCTGAATGAAATTGATATCTTCATTCACCAAGGGGGCATTCAATGTTGCAAATGTCTATCACTTAGAATTTATTGATTTTGAATGAATTATTCAGATACAATGGCAAAGCCAAATTTTCCGCAGCCATTACGTACTGTATTGACCTAATGATGAAACATTTTAACCCATCCATAATTAATCATGCTTTGACTATAATTCCCGGTCAATTTAACGACGCCTCAGTGAATTAATGTGTCCATTTCTATCAAAACACATGGAAATTCCTGGGTGGTTTTTGTATTCTGTTCTCACATGTAATTACCTGTGCAGGAAATGTGCTTTACAAATAAAGTTTGGTCGATTGATGTTAAAAAAGAACACACAGACAGAGATCATGTTCCAGCTACTGGTGGAGTGGGGGATGTAGGCAGAGTGAACACAGGTCGACAGACAGACATAGCCCGGACCAGTGGGGATGTTGTCCCTAGCTCTGGGAGTCCTGTTACGATGGTGTCACCATGGGTACCAAGGCACACAGATACACACTTCCCTGAAGGTGCTGCAGCTCATCCCTGATGTCATGTGGTTTCATCATTCATCATCTAAAAAATATATGAGTGCATTTGCATTTTACCAGTAACACATTTCACCATGGCTATAACGATTATAATCAAAAGACAAATATTGTACGTGGACATAGTAGAAAACCATGTTGACTGGAAAGCCCATATAAGGCTTCCTGTTTGGTATGGCTCATAAAAGTCACAGATTACAGTACAGTGTTCACACCGTATTCTATCCCTGACAGCTGTGAAATATTGACGCATGGGAGACTGTGAACAACAAACAATGTATTCCCACATACACTGTTTGAAGTACAATGTATGTAGAAAAAAGCGTTGTCAACATTTTAGAGCAAGATTGGGTAAGCCTACTACTACAGCTCATTAGGCCTCTAAAGTGTTGTGGCCTTTCTACCCACATTGTATACATACCTTTCAATCTTTTTCTGTTCATTAATATTTGATACTGCATTACACGTTTTATCTTGGGTGTCTTGGGACTTAAGATAGGTAGGTGAGGGTGGTATGAGGCTTTATACTATACATGCCAATACCTCTGTTTTAATATTCAACCGATATGGCAATTGAGTGAATATTAGAAGAATTAAAATACCACAAGAACAGGAAGCACCTACAGATCGTTCATTTGACCATTGGAAGTGAAAACAGTTTTAAATTACTTTTCAGTCCAAAATTCACTGTGGAGGGACGGAGAATAGAAATTCTGTAATGGGATGTGGGGTTCATCAACTATGATTTAAAATGTGGTTAATCTGATATCACTGAAAATATCCTGAAATAAAAGCTGACAGTCTTTGCTTTTACCTCATAATCACTGTATAATTTTACAGAACTGCCAATATTGAAGTCTCCACCCATCCATCCATCCATCCATCTTCATCCGCTTATCCGAGATCGGGTCGCGGGGGCAGCAGCTCCAGCAGGGGACCCCAAACGTCCTTTTCCGGGGCAACATTAACCAGCTCCGACTGGGGGATCCCGAGGCGTTCCCAGGCCAGGTTGGAGATATAATCTCGCCACCTAGTCCTGGGTCTTCCCTGAGGCCTCCTCCCAGCTGGAAGTGCCTGAAACACCTCCCTAGGGAGGCGCCCAGGGGGCATTCTTACCAGATGCCCAAACCACCTCAACTGGCTCCTTTCGACGCAAAGGAGCAGCGGCTCTACTCTGAGATCCTCACGGATGACTGAGCTTCTCACCCTATCTCTAAGGGAGATGCCCGCCACCCTCCTGAGGAAACCCATTTCGGCCACTTGTACCCTGGATCTCGTTCTTTCGGTCATGACCCAGCCTTCATGACCATAGATGAGGGTAGGAACAAAAACTGCCCGGTAGATTGAGAGCTTTGCCTTCTGGCTCAGCTCTCTTTTCGTCACAACGGTGCGGTACAACGAGTGTAATACCGCCCCCGCTGCACCGATTCTCCGACCAATCTCACGTTCCATTGTTCCCTCACTCGCGAACAAGACCCCAAGGTATTGGAACTCCTTCACTTGGGGTAAGGACTTATTCCCTACCTGGAGTAGGCACTCCATCGGTTTCCTGCTGAGAACCATGGCCTCAGATTTAGAGGTGCTGATCCTCATCCCAGCCGCTTCACACTCGGCTGCGAACCGATCCAGTGAGTGCTGAAAGTCACAGGCCGATGATGCCATCAGGACCACATCATCTGCAAAAAGCAGCGATGAGATCCTCAGCCCACCGAACTGCAACCCATCCCCACCCCGACTACGCCTCGATATCCTGTCCATACATACTACAAACAGGATTGGTGACAAAGCGCAGCCCTGGCGGAGACCAACCCTCACATGAAACGAGTCCGACTTACTGCCGAGAACCCGGACACAGCTCTCGCTTTGGTCATACAGCGATTGGATGGCCCTAAGAAGGGACCCCCTCACCCCATACTCCCGCAGCACCTCCCAAAGTATCTCCCGGGGGACCCGGTCATACGCCTTCTCCAAATCCACAAAACACATGTAGACAGGATGGGCATACTCCCAGGCCCCCTCCAGGATACTTGCAAGAGTAAAGAGCTGATCCGTTGTTCCATGACCAGGACGGAATCCATATTGTTCCTCTTCAACCTGAGGTTCGACTATTGGCCGAACCCTCCTTTCCAGCACCTTAGAGTAGACTTTACCAGGGAGGCTGAGAAGTGTGATACCCCTGTAATTGGCACACACCCTCTGGTCCCCCTTTTTGAACAGGGGAACCACCACCCCAGTCTGCCACTCCTTTGGCACTGTCCCAGACTTCCATGCAATGTT
>JACXGM010010617.1:0-19328 GCA_016801145.1 Umbra pygmaea | reverse complement strand
AGCCATGCCATCACAATGCATAATGACGCACAATAGCTGACCTTGCACTGTTAGAATATAATAATAATAATAGCCTAATAATGCATATTATTTATTGGCGCCTTTCATAACACTAATAACAGGATTTCTGGCGACTGGCACTTTCCAGGTGGAACGGACTGACAGGTCAGGGATATCTAAGCCAACCCTTAGCCGGGTTATGCCAGGCGTGTTAGTTGGTATAATAGGCTTGTCGCATAATTACATTAAGTTTCCGTACACGGCGGGTGAACAGTCAAACAAAAAAGCACAATTTGTCCGGTTTCCCAAATGTAATCGGTGCTATTGACTGACTTATGTTGCGATAAGGACAATGAATGAGAATAAACATGCGTTCATTAATCGAAAGCATTTGCATTCCACCAACGTCAAAATAATTTGGGATGCAGACATGTTGCTGTAATGTAGCCAATATCCCCCCACCCGTGGCAGACACACTTTCGCGATGAATCGCTAGACGCTTTGACATCGACTGATATCTGACCACTGTATATAAAAGGTCTGCAACCTTTTGCCACTCCAACGCCTTTTCGCCATTGGTAATAGACACACTGTGCCCTTCAAACAACATTTTCCTCCTCTTTTCCACCTCGCCAATAATATTTTCTACTTCACATTGAGTGAAGTGGCTTTTTTTGGTTTTCCTCCATGTTTCCCATGCTTTCTCAATCAATGAATATTAATTTTGGGGCGTTTCAATTACTATTTATGGGCAAATAAGGGCGTGACATGTAGCCGCAAAAGCTGCGCTACGTATTAGAGTTGATTGTGATTTATAAAGGGAAAAAGGCGTAGGACGTGCGTGCGCATGCTTTTATAAATCTGAATATTTCTTTGCGTACGCATGTCCTATATTTCGTCCGTACGCCACTTCTGACGCAAATCCACTGCAAAGTTTTATAAATAAGGGCCCCTGATGTTTGCTCCACCCTTTATCTGGGTGTGGTGCCTCCATCATCCTGACACTCTTCAGCAACCGGTCCAAGTCTTTGAATGGAGGCCATCAGGAGTGGCCATCTGAGTACCAGGACTTTGCTATAGGTCCAGTTGTCCCTTCTCCCACAAACTCCATTATCAGGCACATGTTTCTTTTTTTATTTATTTTTCACTGCAACAACCTAGAGCCCCATGATGTTTAAAGACACTTTTTAAATTTCAGTTGTTCATATGCATGAACATTTTCAATTCAATTTCCATGATTCAAATTAGGGCTGGTATGATATGCGTATCGCCATACAATATGCACTCCAGAGCCTGTTCGCTTGGCAATAGTATATAATGCCCACAACACGAACTACGCATATCGTACCAGCGCTAATTCAAATGTACAAAATATCTGTAACAAAACAAAAGCACATATGGGTAAAAATATATTTTTTATATTATTGTGTGTGTAAAAGAGGCACTGAAATAAAACAACGGTCATAAGGAACCAAGAAAGCTTTTGCCTCAATGTTCTCAAACTTGCAGAAATTGGTTGTTCTTGAGAGGTCATCAACTAGGTGAATCTGAAATTATATTTTGCAGCTTTGCAACTTTACCCCCAATGTAAACAAAACTGTTAGCCTGGTCCAGTTTTAGAGTGTAAGAGAATGTTTTTAATTCTCTTTACTGTGAAGCTCCCTGAAAAGATTCTGGTAGAGGGCCAGCTGTAGGAATTTGGGGCCATATAGCTGTGCAAAGTGTGTGACAAACAGTCACAGGATATCATTGGCATATTCAATGTGATCTCCAATTAGGCTGTTATTGCTTAGGATGAAAATTCCCACAAAAAACAAGAGGAAGTTTTTGTAAACCTCTGTGCCAAGGAGATCTTTTAGCATAACAGGGCCTGTGTACAATAAAAACTTACTGAACTCGGTCCCCTTCCATTGATCTATTTCCCTCAGTGCCCTTGGTTTGCGTGCAAATTCCATGGGAACATATTTCTGGGCACCAACCAACCTTTCTGTTAGCATCGTGACTTGGAATCCTGACAGCCTGCAAGTGAGAGGACCCAGCCGAAGCCACAAGTGGAGAAGCCGTCTCATGACTCCAAGGCACACAAGGTGCATATCATTTAGGGGGAATCCAGAGACCATGTCCAGGGAGGTTTCTTCCAGAGGTGAGGTGCCATGGTGGTGATCTGAATCGGTTTTATTTCGGAAACTCTCATTATTTCTAAGAGGCATGTCATTTCTAGGGAAGGTCATCCTGTTCTCCATGTACACACCATCTTGAATGCACTTTTCACACCCATGATAGCCTGTGTGTCCTTTCACCATTTTCAGAAAAGCTCGTGCTGGTGCGTCACAAACCATTGAGGTAAGATGTCGTGTTAAATTGACTCTGTCAAATTCAAAACCATTGCCTAATTCTTTTATTTCACAGATGAAATGTTTGAGATACTCATCCAGTGAGCTACGTTTAGTAGCACCACAAAATAAACCTATTGTCACAGGTTCCTAATGCACCAAGTTTTGCACAGTTCCAAGAATAGGCCAGAATTGATTTGTTGAACTCTTGTAGAGAGGCAAACCATCAATGTTCACCTGGAGCTCCAAATTGCTTATGTTCCTCAAAATATCTATGTTCTTTTACAGTACCCCTGAAATGGATTGCAGTAGGCCAAAATGATAATACTGGCCACCAGGCTTGCTCTGTATTTCAGTTCTGTTGGAACGCACTGTTCCTAAAAGTGTCCTGGCATCTTTTGACAGATTTAAATCATGGAGTAATGAATTTAATGCCACATGTGTTATTTTATGTTCTGTTGCCCAGGTGGCCAAGTCATCATCCAGGGAACTTGAAAGCAGTTCAGACTCTGTGTCTGTGTCAGATTCGATGCTATATAGAGCACTTGCCATGGTGACGTATTCAGGCTCATCAATATGGGAAAGCCAATCCATAAAATCATCATCGTCATCATCCACGGTGTTGCTTTTGTCCCTGTGCATGCTACCGTACTCCTCCCTCCATGATGGTGATGATACTGCTTGCATTGACTGCAGTTTGTCAACTTTAGCTTTGGCTTTTCTTCGCAATGTCCAGTACGATTGTTTTTTGCAAGCCATGGTGCTAAGACATTAGTATAAAAGAAGTGCATTGTAATAACCTGTTTAAGACAAATGCAGTGGTTCTCAACTCCTGTCCTAAACAACGTGATCACTCAGAAATCTGTGATACTACCACGGATACTTAACTTCAAACTCTGTGGCAGTTTCACGGAATGGCTGAATATTCCGTGGAATAATCACGGATCCTTAAATGAGAATTCCGGGCGATTTCAAAACGTAGCTATGTTGTTTGTATATCAGAAGTGCGTTAATAACTCAAACAAGCTGTATTGCCAAAACCGTGTTTACCTTTTTCTGCCAATAGACAACCATTACGCATTTACGGGGCAAGTTAAAAAGCGTGCTTTGAGCCACTAAACATTTTCAAAATGTCATTACTAGTTCATATCCATTTGCACTGATTCCTTATGATAAACACAGCGAGTTTGAACAAATATGTTTGTGTACATACCCTAGTTTATTTCCCATTTTCCAGTGAAGTCCACACTAGTCGATTGTTGAAGTCATACAATTCAATATTCCAAAACGTATTTTTTCCGCAAAAAAACAATTCGCTGTGGTTATATCCATAAAATACTTTGATCGTGTGTAAACTGGCACTTGCATTCACAGCTCCCAAGAGTTCAAGGGTTATCGCGCATGTACAGAGGTAACTAAGCAACACTGTTGAGGAAACGGTGTCAGGTTACCTGGCCGACTTGCAACATTATTTGGACATAACCACCGCAAATAGTTATTTTTTGGTGAAAAAATTCGTTTTGGAATATTGAATTGTATGACTTCGACAATCGACTAGTGTGGACTTCACTGGAAAATGGGAAATAAACTGAGGTATGTACACAAACTTATTTGTTCAAATTCGCTGTGTTTATTATAAGGAATCAGTGCAAATGGATATGGACTAGTAATGACATTTTGAACATGTTTAGTCGCTCAAAGCACGCTTTTTAACTTGCCCCGTGAATGCGTAATGGTTGTCTATTGGCAGAAAAACGTAAACACGGTTTTGGCAATACAGATTGTTTGAGTTATTAACGCTACGGACAGCACTTCTGATATGCAAACAAGAGAGCTATGTTTTGAAATCGCACGGAATTCTCCTTTGACTTCTAAATCCATGATAGTTTAACAGAATCGCAGCATGACATAGCAGAGTGTAAATAGCGTAGATTTTGCAGGTTGGTAGGTTGGGGATGGTGAACGGGCGTATGAACATGCGACTCACATACCAATGGTTGCGAGTTCGAATCCATGCGGACACTTTGCATATATTCTGTTTTCTATACAAACGCGATGCAGACGTGTTGCAAATGTGCTTTTTTATAATTTTTTTACTCACTATAACCATGGTTACAAACAATAAATTACAACATAATATTAGTTACATCGAGTTAACAGCAAGGTTTCTAAGTGGTTAAGGTTAGGTTAGGGGTTTGGGAAAGGCTTACATCGAGTTAACAGCAAGGTCTCACTGTGCGCCAATCTCAGACTTTTCCGTGAAACAGCCACAGATTTTGATCCGTGTTCATTTCAAAGAATTTTCTGCCATTCCGTGGAACTGTCACGGATTCTGATGTTCATACTCCGTGGCCGTTTCACAGATTTCTAAGAGATCAGGCTGGTCCTAAAAGACCCTTGCATTGTACGTTTTGGATGTCTCCATTAGTACATAGGCTGTTCAGTTCAAGGAGCTTCTATTAAATGTGTTGAAACACATTAGATGAGAGTGGCATCCAGAATGTGTAGTGTTTTGAGTCCTTAAGATCGGAATTCAGAACCACTGGCATAATACATTAAATTCAATTCATACCTTTTTTTTGACAGTATTAACTGTGGCTAATGTCATTGAGTGAGTGCGGTTGACTGTAGTGAACTTTCTGTAGTTGGGGAGACAATAATTAACTGTCAGTTTTGTCATTTTATGTCATTTTATTTTTCACACAGCTTAGGACATGTCGACGACTCATGTTATTTAACGTTCATCATCGTAACAGTATTCAGCTGTGTATCAGTTTAGCTAACTAGCCAACATCAAGCATAAATTTAATCAATTAAGCAATCAGATTTTAATGTTTAAACATATGTATACTTTATCTGCTGCCACCTTTAGGCACATCTCTTTAGATTTTCTAAGTACCGAAATATTTACAGCTGGGTATCGATATCGAATGGTATTGGTACTGGTATTGGTTCAAATGCGAACGGTACCCAACCCTACTAAACGCCCCTTTGCTTTATCGCTGATTTTAAAATGAACAAGACCATAATTCAAAAAATGAACATCATGATAAACTGCAGAAGGCTTAAATCTAGCGATTGAGACCATATACTCATTATGAAAATGTTTCCCGAGATACTAAAACAAAAATATTATGTCTCTCATACTCATAGACTATTACAGAAACCAAGCTCTTTTGCAACCAACCGTATCACCCCCAGCTGGAATTCAGATAGAATGCAGGTTTAAGGCACTTCCTCATTTGCGTCAATTTGCCAAACCGGATGCTCACCCAGTTTCTTCCCCAAATGTTTTTTTTTACTCTTCTCTCTAATCTTTCTACTTTATACTAAAAGATTCTGCACTTATGTATTTAGCACTTTATTATTCAAGGCCACTAGGCACTTTGTTTAATGATAGAATTGTAATAGACACATTTCAAGATGCTGTAATTATTCTGGTATAATATTGGTTGCTTACAAATTACAATTGACCTATGGCTAAACCACGCCCCCAATCATGATGAGCCAATCACAGTGCGCATAGCTAACCCAATACACTCGGACATTCTCTGCTTCCACGTCCATTGAAATGCATTGCAGTTTTGCCGTTTTCATTCGTTTTTATATGTATTTTCGTGAAATTTTAAGTTTAAAATGGTCAAATGGTGTGCATGGGGTACATGCACCTCCGATACTAGGTATCCCGAGAGGCTGGGCGAAGGTGTCTATTTTTTTACCCGTTCAAAGCCACATCTCAACCCAGATAAGTGTCTGCTCTGGATTAATTTATGCGGTAGACCACAACACCAACTATATAAATAAAATCAACAAGGACGTCTACATCTGTTCTAAGGTAAGTCAACAACGTATTTGAACGTTATATGTAACATCTCTAATAAAACATAACATTAGCCTAACGTTAGCTTCTAGCTGCGTTGTACATTATGTCACTTCGTTTCCTGGGAGTTCATTGGCCTGTTATGTAGTTTTTGTACTTTGGCAATCGTACATGATTGTGTTGTCCAAAGTGCTCTGGTTATACTAACGTCAACTTTTGGAGCAGGTTTTGCTGCGCTGCTAACACTAGCCTCCTTGGGTCCCTGGTTAGCTTGCTCGTCATGATCTACCACACATTCCTCACCCCGATTCTCCTACTGGGCCTGGCCACTTTTGAAGAGTGTTTTGATAGATGGAACCTGTCTTAATAAAGACACCTCCCTCTCCTTTTCTGTTTTTCATTTGCGTTTAGTACAACCACTTCTCTCACTCATTTTCTTGACTTACAACGACAGATCCCACAGTCTGCTCGATTCAGCGTGGGGTTATTTGAAGGCTGCGCAGGGGCGGGATGTTACATCAGTGCTTTCCACACCTGCGCTTGACCAATTATATAATTAAATTTAAATGGATACAAATATCAGCATGTCATTACTCTGGTTATACATGGTGTCATTATCTGAAATGTGGCAGGCTCCCAAGATGGCAACGTTGTAGGTGGATGTGTGCTTGTCGCTCTGACAGCAATTTCGAAGGGTTTATGATATTACTGCCATTTTTTTAAAGATAATTTGATGGCACAACCTTAACAAAAGGAAAATAAAGAAAAAATAATAACGAACATATAGCAAGACGTAGTAATTGTAGGCTACGAATGCCCAAGTCTAAAAAGAAAAAGAGGAACTCTGAAAGGTTAACGATTTCTCAACATGTGTCGCTAAACATGGAAGATAACCAGTCGCAAGAGTCGGTAGCCCAAAATCCTTTGAGTGGAGAAGAAATGTGCTGGTTTTAAGCCACCCCAGACCCATTGTCAAACACTGATTTATTTCTCATCTTGGCGGTGAAAACACCAGAGAAGCCTGCCAAGAAAAGAAATCGTGAAACTCAATCAGGTGGGCGAAAAGGGGAGAATGATAATGCTGAACTCATGGAGGCGATACGAGCAATGACCAGCAAGCAGGATGAAACACTCCGGAGAGTCTCTGCTATAGGCATAACAACTGAAGCTACTTCCAAACAGGTTGAGGAGCTGACAACAACTGTTAAACAGCTGTCACTGGATGTTCAACAACACAAGCAAACACTGGAGAAAATTAAAGTTGCCAATACAAAGCTCCAAGAAGAAAATAAGCACCTGAAAGAAACTGTTGCTGAGTGTCAACGCTACAGCAGAAGGTGGTCGCTTTGGATGCACGGCATAAGGGAGTCAAGAGATGAAGACATCAGAGGCAAGATAATCGACATCCTTAGGTAATTGGCAACAAAGCTTCATGAAGACTTGAAACAAGGCATTGACATCGTTCATCGCGTGGGGAAACTGAGAGATGGCGGCGCTGCGAGATCAACAATAGTTTTGTTTGCCTTGCGTCGCCTTTGTGATGCCACCTGGAAAGAAGCTAAATACTGTCAGTATTTGCAAGAGAATCGTCTCAGGATTACCGAAGCTCTTTCTCCGGAGGACAGAGCGGCTCGGGAGAAGCTCTGGCCTTTGTTCAAGAAGGCGCGTGATGAAGGGAAAAAGGCTTCATTCTGTGGTGCTTCGGCTGTCATCAATGGAAAAGTTATTGACTGTCCGGAAAAGCCTCGTTGGCTGAGCATCTTCTTTTACCAAAGGTATTAAGTTTACATAAGCTCAATGTTCATATGGCATTTTTGGGAAATAACTTCAATGGTCTATTTTGTTTTGGAGATTTAATATAACGTATGTAGCCAGGCTACCTTGTCGTTTGCACTTGGATTAACTTCCTTTTTGTTGTAGCCTTGGGCAGGCATGATCACTTTGCCTGCGCTCGTTACAGGTTGAGATGGTTGAGCACTTAGTTCTAATGCTACCTTAACAGACTTTACTTTTATTTATTTTTTACAAATATATATGATCTCCGTGTTGGACTTCAGGTGAGATCATGTTAGTTTCATTTACTATAAATGCAGCCGTCTCAAACGTTCTTGACTCTAAGTTGACAGCTATGTGTACAACAAGGTTCTTGCTATTTTAAGGCAGGTTATCATCACCTTCTTGTAAGGTCTTTGCATACTTTTTGCGTTCAATAGTACTCTCAGGTAATTTCTGTTCTATAGCTCTGTTCCTTTATGGGCTTTTTGTTTAAACGTCTTAACGTCTTGTCTTTAAATGTGAGAGGTATTCAGGACTTAACAAAGAGGAAAGCTTTATTTTTATTCTGTAAAAGGTCTGAAGCTGACTTGATTTTATTACAGGAATTGCACTCTTGTGACTCTGATACAGGGTTCTGGAAAGCTCAATGGGGTAATGTTGCTCACTTCAGTCATGGTTCTAACCATTCTGCTGGTGTCTCAATCCTTGTGCATGGTTTCAAGGGGGATATTTTGGAAGTTGTGCGCTCTAGTGATGGTAGACGGATAACAATAATGATCAAGCAGGACATTACAGTTTTCATTGTTTGCAATGTATATGGATTTAGTTCACACTTTGACAACAAAAACTTATTTAATTCCATTACTGGCAAGCTAAGGGATTTAAAGGAAAAATACGTAAATGCCTTCATAATTCTTTCGGGGGATTTCAATGAATGTCCTGATGAAATAGAGGATAGATACCCACCTAGAGCAGCTCGCTCCTCCCAGGGAAGCGATTTAATCTCTTCTCTGTGCTCAGACCTATCCTTGACTGATGCTTGGCAGTTTTTTTTAACCCAGACATCCAAGATTTTACCTGGAGTAATAGAAGTCTGACTTTGAAGTCGAGAATTGATTTATTTTTAGTTTCTTCTTCTTTTCTTCAATTTGTTAATGAGATTAAACATGTTTCTGCACCCCTTTCGGACCACAAATTAATTATTTTGAAACTAGTCTCCATTGACCCGCATTCGGGCTTGAGAGGTTATTGGAAGTTTAACAATACTCTTTTTAGTGACAACTCCTTTAATAGTTCTGTTAGGCTTCTAGCGAAAGAGACCTTCGAGATTGACATTGATAATGGACATAAGAAAAAGTTGGAGTACTTCAAGTATAAAATTAGACAATTGGCTATAAAAAGATCTAAGGAAACAAAGAAAGAAAACTATAATTCAGAACATGTCTTGATGAATAAATTAACTCAATTAATGTCAAAAGGACTCATAAGAAGAAATTGAAATAAAAGCCATCCAAATTCAGATAGACCAAATATATACAGAAATGGCAAAAGGGACATTTATTAGATCAAGGGCTAAGTGGCTGGAAAAGGGTGAAAAGAACACCAATTATTTTTTTGCTTTACAAAAAAGGAATGCTAAAAGAAATTCTGTAACTGAGCTCTACATTGAGGGCACCCTTTCTAAGGATCTTACTCACATTTCTAAATTTGTTAGCTCATTTTATGATAATTTATATCAGTCTAATTTTAACAAAGAAGGAAGTGTAAGTTTAAAAAAGAAATCAGCACAGTATCCCTGTTATTAGTGAAGATTATAAAGCTTCTTGTGATGCTGATCTCTCTCTAAATGAGGTTAAAAATGCTTTGTTTGCTATGAAGAAAGGAAAATCTCCCGGGATAGATGGGCTAGGAGCGGAGTTCTATATTCATTTCTGGGAGCTTTTTCAACTCCCTTTAATGCACATGTATAGGAAGTGTATTGATCAAGTGGAAATGACCACAACAATGAAGCAAGGCATTATCTCCCTGATCCCGAAACCTGGTAAAGACCCTCATTTAATTAATAATTGGCGTCCAATCACATTATTAACTATAGATTATAGAATGATGGCCTCTGTATATGCATATAGATTAAAATCTGATTTAAATTCAATAATTGTATAAACTCAAACACGTTTCATGAAAAACCGCCACATTAGCAATAACATAAGACTCGTTTTAGACTTGCTTGACTATGCTGACAATGTTGATTCTGACGCCTTCATTTTGTTTCTTGATTTTTACAAAGCGTTTCACACATTCAAACACCCTTTTTTAATACAAGCCATCAAAGCATTTGGATTTGGAGGGCCTTTCGTCGACATTGTCAGCATGTTCTATAAAGATATAAACAGTTCTGTTATAATTAATCAAAATACTTCTCCACGATTTCAAATTGATAGGGGGGTCAGGCAGGGGTGCAACATTTCTCCCTTTTTATTTATCTTAGTAACCGAACTACTAGCTATACACTTAGTAAAGAAAGTACATTTTGGAGGAAAAAACGT
Source organism: Umbra pygmaea (assembly GCA_016801145.1). Lineage (NCBI taxonomy): Eukaryota > Metazoa > Chordata > Actinopteri > Esociformes > Umbridae > Umbra > Umbra pygmaea. The sequence goes on along the minus strand of JACXGM010010617.1, from coordinate 8,853 downwards.
TTTTGGAAAAGAAATAAAGATCTCACAGCTGGCGGATGACATCACTATTTTTTTTAACAACAAGGACCAGTTGAGCATTGTCTTTGAACTGGTGGAGAATTTCTCTTCTGCGTCCGGTTTAAGGCTTTATCGATTCGAAGTGTGAGCTGTTGCCACTTCATTGTTGTAGTGACTCTACTATTGATAACATTCCAGTTAAACAGAATGTAAAATATTTAGGTATACATGTTTGTAAAAATATTATAGTGAGACAGGACTTACATTTTTCGACTAGGATACAGAAAACCAAATTAATATTCAATTGCTGGCTACAAAGAGACTTGTCCGTTTTAGGTAGAGTATTACTCTCCAAGGCAGAAGGCCTTTCTCGCTTTGTTTACCCTTCCTTGTCTCTTTTTGTAAAGGACTCAATTGCTAATCAAGTCAACAATACTTTTTAAGATTTTATTTGGAAGAACAAGTCTCATAGGCTTAAAAAGAATGTTATCTCTAACCCTAAAGAAAAGGGAGGTCTAGAGATTTTGGATTTTATAGATGTGGTCAACACATTCAAAATTAATTGGTTAAAAAGGTGCATACAAAATCCTGATTCTATTTTTTTCTTTATTCCAAACTTTATTTTTAATAAACTGGGTGGGCTCTCATTTCTTCTAAAGTGTAATTTTCTACCAAATAAATTACCTATCAAATTGTCCAACTTCCACCAACAGTCCCTCTTAGCCTGGAAATTAGCCTTCAATCACAACTTCTCACCTCACAAATCACTCCTTTGGAACAACAGTGACATTCTCATTAGGAATAAGTATTCTTCCCTAAGTGGTTCGATAAAGGAATTAACCATGTACTCTGCTTATTTGATGATTCTGGCACCATGCTCTCTTATGATCAGTTTATGGTAGCTCATGTTTTCCCACACACACATTTTTTTATTGTATTGGATGTCTTTTTCAGCCTGAAAACAACCAGATCATCCGCATAGATCTCCAATCATACACCTAGTTATACCCCTACTTATTCGACTGTGAAATGTTGTTGTATGTGGTGCTACGCTAAAGTCTAGTTACGAGGCTATAAAGACCGTTGCTGTGCTTGTGTCACTTACCCCTTCCACCAGTTTCTATGGCCACTTGGCCAGTGCGAATGCAAATAGCAAAACCGGTTCTGGGGGATAGTAGTTAGTAGAACTGTTTAGAAAAGGGACTGTTCCTATAACTACATTCCTGTAACTATTTGGTCAGGAAGTGGCTTATTATACCAACAGCATGAACTCAAATTTTCCTTTTCAAAATAATAGAACTCATAATTCATTGCATAGATATGTAGTCAGTCCATGTTCATGTGTTGCTAAAATTAGTCTATTGTTGGATAAAACAAACTCTAGTGAATGTAATCCTGTCACACGAGACACTGACAATATATTCAATCAAATTGTGTGTAATGTCACGGTAGGCAAACTCTGAGACCTGTTTATTGGTTAACTCCTAACCACAGGAATCCTTCAGATTAGTGTAACTGCAGAACACCTCTGCTTGAAACCGCTGTAACTCAGCCTGTCTCAAAAATGCCTATATCGGAGAGAATAGCTGCGCTCACAGGGACTAAACTCCCCTTCCCCCAAACCTGTCAACTATGAAGTATAAGGGAGAAGTCTGTGCTTACAACCATTCACTCCTTCCCTAACTAACTCAGTGTGTAAATCCTTTAATTGGTAGACACTTTATTGATTATTAATTCAATAAACTTTACGCACTTGCATATTATCTTATTTACTTTAATGAATGATACATATAGTTATTGGCAACAATACAGAGAATGACAAATATAGTAGCCATGGTTTGATCTACTATTTTGTGATTAAAAACAAATTAACTATAAAACGTTTTGCATGTTGTTGGGTCTTATTCATTTGTCATTAATCCGACAGTGATTAACTAATCTTTGACCCGTTGCAAGTGAAACATGAGGTCAATGCTATGTAACACTGTTATAGAGAGATACTGTAAACCAAAATATAATTGACAAGGAATAATGATCTTTATTAAAACATGTAAAATCAATCAGTCATCAACAATTCATTGTTGAATTCATCACTAAATCATATTAATCCTACCAAAATACATTTGACATGTTCCCTATAATGTGCACATCCTTGCTAAATGATCTTTCACACATTTGTAAAATTCCCAATGCTGAACTCCAATCACTTTACTATAAAAAGCACAATAATCAGGAAAATTACCATATTCTTTATGCAATTACAATACTAGTAATAATCCCGGTAAACTTTATTGTGAACAGATCATAGGCGGCGCTAGACCGTTTTTAGGGGGGCTAAAGACCCCTGTTTTTCATCTCAGCCCCCCTGAAAATTTTTAAGAAGTAATTACTTTCTGAAAAATTCATTTTATTCCCTCGTTTTTTGTGAAAGCGCGAGGATGTGATTAAATGGCAACAGCAAATGGCAAATCAAAGATTTTCTATATTAAGACTTCACTCTGCGTTTTTTAATTTCGTACTAGCTACCGATTTAATATGCAAAGCCGGTCCGACCCATACGTAAGAACCGTTCTTCTGGCAACACTATTATGCCGGCAACACAAACTCTGATTTTTCTATCCAAAACAATAGGGCTCATAATTCATTTGAATTATCATTGTTAATTCATTAAATTGATAGGTAGTGGGTCCATGTTCATTTACGTGTTTCTAAAATTAGTCTATTGTTGGATTAAACAGACTAGTGAACGTTTTTCAAACGTAATCGTTCGTATTCAATCAAATTGTGTGTACAGCGCAATTGTTACTGTTGTTATTAAAAATGTGTTATTACAAACATGTAAAAAAAGAATTTGCTATCAAATACTATTATTGTTTTTTCACACACATTTGGTTACAATTCACGAGCATTATAATTAATAAAAAATTATTATTGCAATGACTTAAAACGAGCGCTATTATTTTGAAACAAAACAATCTGAGTTCGACACCGGCATAATATAGTGTTGACAGAAGGACGGTTCTTGCATATGTGTCGGACCGGCTCTGCTTATGTGTATCCACTGTGAAGATCATGACTGAACATTAGGGGGGGTGGAGGAGAGTCCTGTCACGACTTCAACTTTGACATAGCAGCAATGTCTTTTCAGTGTTTACGTGTGGAGAGAAAGTCGAATGCTGCAGAGTGCAGTTGCTGTAGATGTGGATGTCACAAAAGTAAGCTATTTTAACACCTAAAGTTATTTTAATGTTAGAGAAATGTGTTGACAGATGTTTTTGCTACATCAATGCTGTTGATTTATTTTACAAACAAAAACAAGTTATTGCTTGGTAGCTAAAACAGTACAGTAGCTATTAACAATATAGGCCAACAGTGCTAGCTAGATGTACCTTAACATAGTTAACATTACCTAGCTAAAATTTGTCTGACTGGTCAGTGTCTCGTGGCCAAACATTTGAAAACGTAGCCTAAATAAATGTTTGTTTCGCCTCTGACCTCTGCCATCAACAAGGCATTTTTACCCAGAGAATTGCAACTCACTGGATATTCTCTCTTTTTCGTACCATTCTCTGTGAACCCTAGAGATGCTTGTGCGGGAAAGTCCCAGTAGATCAGCACTTTCTGAAATACTCAAATGATCCGGTCTGGCACCAACAACCATTCCACGTTTAAAGTCACTTAAATCACATTTCTTCCCCATTCTGATGCTTGGTTTGAACTTCAGCAGATTTTCTTGATCATGTCTACATGCCTAAATGCATTAACTTGTAGCGTTATACTAGTTATGTAGAATTGTTTGTATTTTTATGTTTGTCTGTACAAAGAGAGAGAGAAAGAGGACAGTGAACATGATGGAGAGGACATAGGAGTGAGGGAGGGAGAACAGGAACCAAGTGAGAGAGTGAACATATAATAAAGACAGAAAATACAAAGCCAAGAGGAGGCAGATTAGTTTCTAAAATAGTTCTGTATTGTCTACACTTATGGTAGTGCACCCCAAAATGCTGGCTCTCAAACCAATTTCACTCCATTTGTACATTGCAACCTTCTAATCTGGGACATATTTAGACCTGGTACACCAAGTTGGTGCAATTAATGATAAAGTAGTAGAATACAAAACCAGCAGACTGGCATTTTTAGTTACATGGTAAGAGTTGAATAACCCTGTTGTACGTAGTTTCAGGCTCAAGTAACCAGCTAAACTATTTGTTGAACAGGGATATAATTATTAAGGGATGTTGAAAAAACTTTTATTTCAGCCATGAGTCAATTGTACATGTATTATAGGAATGCTATCTTTACAACCAGAGATGCATATGGTGGATGCATATACTTTTCCACATAGTAAACTATTTTACAAAAAATAATCAATATTTAGGGATATTTATTTCAGTTGGTTTAATCCCAGTCATGAATCCCCTTATAACGGTTACATGAATACATTAAAACTGTTTATTTCCTAGTGAAGTAAAATGTTTGGTTTGCTTGTGATTGTTAGTGCAACCTGAGGGAGGAAGTGGCCACTGGTCAACTGAGAGAGCATTGAGAAGCCACGGATGGAGAGAGCAAGCACCAGGTGAGAGAGTCAGCAGGTAGTCAAGACAAGAGAAGAAGTCTAGGTGTTTCACAAACAGCAGCTGTATTGCCCACATTGTTTGCAGTGCACCCAAAATTATATTCCTTATTGAACTATGATTATATTTGACTTTCCCAAACTCTTATTGTTCATTCAGGTTTTAAGTTTTGTCTCTGGGGGTTATGTGTCTTATGAAAGCATAGGTTGTTTCACAATCTTTAGTTGTCACCTTCATAGACAAATTTTAAAATCCATTTAGAATGTGCTTCGGACATTGTCTTAGTGGGGCTGAGCCCCCCTAACTGTCAATTTCTAAAATCGTCCCTGGAACAGATAAAATTAGACTAAATAATAAATGACAGAATATTGCTTAGGGAAATGCTGAGACTTGTTACCTCGTTGTCTGAGATTCCAGATGTTCACCTCTCCTTGAACCGTTCTTATGCATCTCAACTTGTCTCGTGGATGAAAAAGAGTTTATCAACGTACTACGATTACTATATATTATCAAACGTGGATGGATCTCAACACAACTTCTACAAATTGTTTCTGCTTTCTTCTTGTTTCTGACCAATTTGGGCACAAATACACAGGGCTGCTTTGGGTTGGTTGCTCTGTGGTAATGAATGTAAGGTAGTCTGAACATTGTTCCGTTTTATACTACAGAGCTGTTGAATGCTTGAATCTGATTGGTTGACAAATGTACTAAGACGTGTAATTATTTTCAGGGAAACGCACGGCTAACGTAGTTCCAGGCAGGTCTTATTAGATCACTCTGATCTGAATCCAGTGCTCTCTCCTTCACAGTGGCTCATCCATCCCACTGTCTCTCATCTGTGCCCACTCCCCATTTCCTCTATCCCATGTTTCCCTAAATCACTGGTTTTTGAATCTCTCATGTAGCCGTTTCACAATTTTGTTGTTACCCTGATCTATCCCAATCAAGGAGACTGGATAAGTGCTGGATAATGAGTAGATACATGTATTAATTATATCAGTATATATCAAATACATGAAATGACTGGCTGTCCACAGGAGAGGTTTAATAACCACAGCCCTAAATAATTTTATCCCAGTCAACCAAATGGTTTAGCCAGTTACTGTATGTCAGTCGACATCTGTCAAGGACAGTGGTTCTGTCACATCCGACCCAGGGTGGGCTGGAACCATGACTCAGTGGTATAGTGTTTTGTTAGGTTGATCTCATGTAATTATATGTTTATTTTGTTCTTATTCAATGCTGCGCATGTTGGTTTAGTTCGTCTAGTGTTCTGTGTCTATGTTTGAGTTGCTTCCCTATGTGTGTCTTTGTTTAGATTCTGCCCTATTTGTTTTGTGATGTTTTGGTTCTGCCTTGTGTTTGTTTCTATACATTCAGGGGTGCAAACTTGTCACCTTTCGGCGAAATTCGCCGTTTTTACTTTAAAATAGGTCACCCACGTGATTTGTGTAGATCTGCATTAAAAAAATATGGAGGGGGGGGTCTATGTCTTGTTACAGTAATCTGCGAGTAGGCATAACACATTTTCTAATTCGGGAATATTCACCCTGTGGAAATACTTTTTTCTCTGTTGCGCCATTCTAACGGGCCCTGTCCATTTGCCATTTGGATTTTCACCTGCCAAAGCTGAGTTTGCTCTTCGCTGGCCACTTGTGGGCGTGTATGTTTCAACGTTCCAAAAAAAATGTAAAATACAGGGAGCTGACTATCTCTCATAAATACCACTGTTGTTGGAAATTATATGAATGAAAAAATTAACAAATGAATCATAATTCACATTGATCTATATCTAGGTGGAGAAAGTAGTTTCAGTGGTAGCTGCTGTAGTGTTTAAACGACGATGTTACACCAAATGAAATGTCGTCCTACTGTAGTAATTATATTGTCCTAAAATAATGACTTCCCGATATAATCTACATATACAAAGGGAATAATTGCATACAAAACGATTTACACTAAGATCTCCATTGCAAACATGAATAATGACAGGAAGATTCTTGTTGTGTTGACATTGCTGCATTACGGCAGACGAGGGCTACAGCCATAGATATCCATATTATTGATATCTATGGCTACAGCCAAGTTCACAAGCTAGCAACGTAAATACAAAGCAGCTGGGGTGCCCAATAAGTCAATAGCAATCTACCAGTCGATCGCAAAGACAATGCGGGTAGATCGCACATTTTTAATAAATGCTTTTGTTACATTTTTATTTTCATAGAAATAAATATAACAACTTCATTATTTCTCCATTTAGATTCTTTCTGACTTGCACTTAACGAATAGATTTTTTTATTCAGTTGCCATGACAACTAACGTTTAGTCTGTCTCGTGAATTGTGAAGCTTGGCCTAATCTCTGTATTCGGTAGCACATATGACATTAATTTGCTAAATACAAATGTAAAATAAATTCCAACCATTTGGAAATGAGTGCAGTACCAAGCAAAAAGCCTAAAACTTACCATTTCCATGCTATGTCCTTTTCTTAATGCATTTGTCTGATCTGCCAAACAAGTAGGCTATTGCTTTTCCAAAGAAAGGAAACGTTGACAAACATTTTCGGACACTTAATAAAATCTATGACAATGATTTTCCTGCAAGAAGCAAGCCTAGAAGAACAAGGGTGAAAGAACTGAAATCTCAAGTAATTGGTCAACAGTCACTTTTTAGTCGCCCAAGCCTAAAAGCAAAGGCATCCACAGAGGCATAATTCCGGGCGAGTCACGCCATCAAAACTGGCTACTGTAATTTGTTGTGCTGTAGATGTTTTGAGTTCAGCGTTAAAATGGAATATCAAAAATCAACATTGATTAACGTTTTTCTCCTTAATTTTAATGAAGAATTCCACATAGAGATAACATGTAGTCATTCAGAGAACAAACAGGAGTGGTGAGCTGTCCAACTTTCATAGGCAATGGGGAAAAATAGAAAATATATTTTTATCTAATGTAACTATGCTGTAGCCTAGTTCTAATTATTTTACTATCTGATGGATTATCTAATTTTGATAGATGGATTATGTAAATAGATCCCGTATTCCAGTTTAGTGGACTAAAGTTTTAGAGAAAAATGGAAAGAGTGATTTTCATTTGAACAAGCTGCATTTTGTTATGTTAATGTTACTTCACTCGGGACACTCGTGTTGATTAGAATTTCATTAAGAAAGCTCTCGTTTGAATATATATTTTTTCTGCTAGCTTGGGCCATTTTTGGTAGTAATGCGATTGGTGGGGTGGACCGGAGTGGGTGATTTGGAGAGTATCGGGGTGGGTGGTTGGAAGCAGAGATGGGCATAAATACAGTAATAGATTACTTTTCTGGGTTGGGGTGAGTTCACCACTTTTGGGAAGTTCCTCGGTACGACCATAATGACCAGGTAAAAGTTCATAACTTACCAGTGAGCTAAGTTATGAACTTTTACCTGGTCATTATGGTCGTACCGAGGAACTTCCCAAAAGTGGTGAACTCACCCCAACCCAGAAGAGTTGTATTTTGATAATGTGTCTATTTTGTGTAATAACAAATAAATTACATCTTAAATGGGATATTGTTTGCACTGATTCATATTTAATGTCCCCCTTAACATTACTTTCGTAGCAGTAAGATTACATTCATTCTAGGGTGAGTTTTCCCTATATTCTCATGCTAAAATCGGTTGTAAATCCACATTTTCAAGCACATTTTTTTTTCTACCTCGGGGGCATGCCCTCTTGGATAATCGTGACAGGTTCCAAAACCTCTCCTCAAGTACCCACAGCCAGTCCATGTATATGAACTACCCCTGAGTTAGTATACCTGATTCAACTTGTCTACTAATCAACAAGTTCTTGATTAGTGGATTTGGTGTACTAATTCATGGCTAAAGTTAGGTTGTGGCCTGTCTAGGAAAGATTTGAGAACCACTGGTCTAGTTGGTAGCAGGGGTAACAGGGGCAGATCTACAGGGGAGCAAGGGGGGGCAGGTGCCACCTCACTCTAGAGCCTTGCCCCCCCAGCTGCCCCCCTAACTTTGGTGAGCCTAAAACTATACTTGTTAAAACAAACCACCACTATGTCGACAAGCTTCTCAAAACATTGAACTTAAAGGGGAACTATGCAGTTTATTTAGCTTAATTTACCTTAACTGAACAGCTTCAAAGTCAATGGAATGGTTGTATGACTTCTTTCGAGTTGATTTTTGGTCGTATCGCTCCCCCCTAGTGTCTGTGAGCTGAAAAACCACACTTGCAACTTTGAGTCGGCGATCGCAGGCCTCAGCTTCAGGAAGTTATCGCGTGA
>JACXGM010010616.1:15390-26155 GCA_016801145.1 Umbra pygmaea | reverse complement strand
CAAATTAACCATTTATTTAGTACTAGGTAGCATGAGTTGGCTAGCTAGCTAGTTAACTGAGGTATCCAGCTAGAGGCTTGCTGGTTAACTAGTTAACTGTGAGGTATCCAGCTGGTAGTTTGCTGGTTAACTCAGGTATCAAGCTGGTAGCTTGCCGTTAACTGTGAGGTATCCAGCTGATAGCTTTCTGTTAACTGAGGTATCCAGCTGGTAGCTCCCTGTTACCTAGTCAGCTGAGGTATCAAGTTGGTAGCTCGCTGGTTAACTAGTTAACACTGTATCGTGTTCTCACCTTGCACGTCTGAATGGGTGTTTTGAAGAGTCATAATAGGGAAGGACCAACTATAGATCACAACATAATGAAGCTATGATAAACTTATTAACAGTACAGCAAATACATACGCTACCAGTTGTGATTGTATTCTGTTGTTGGGCTGTTAAAAATGGCAACAAAGCGTTGATCATACAATAACTAACGGTTGTTAGCTAAGTAGTTAGCAAGGATAACCTGTTAAAATGGGTACGTAGTTAGACGGCCATTGAATTACAGCAACATGAAAGTGCAAACTAAAACCTGTAACCCATCCAAGGTGCCACCAAACGAAACAGAGAAGCAAGACATGTCAGACGAAAAGGACAGACACACCAGTGATTTGTTTTTTCTTAACCAAGACTGTCAGAAGAAACTGGGTACAGTATCTCAGCAGCAGAACGTTCAAATAGTTTCATCATCAAACTCAGAATGGAACAGCAATGATCGCAAGAGCCTAGTTACTAAAGAACTTCGCAACGGAACCTCGCTGGACAGTGTTAATGTTATTACCCACAGTAGATCTAGCAGTGATCTTGCACTAACACATGGAGTGCCTGAAATCTCAAATGAACTGTCATTGCCTGAGGTTTGCATTCCCAATACAATTACAGATGAAGAAGACCTTAGCTATGAGTTACAGCAAGCCTATAGGATATTTCACAGCTTTCTCCTGGAAAAGCACAAAGCCATTACGACTCCCTTTTTGCACGCGATTGGCCTCAAGGAACACACTAACAGGGTTGGGGTTCACCTTAAGCAGTCCATGTGTTTGAGTAGAATGGAGGAGAAGTTTGTTAACCGGGAATATGAAACCATCACAGACTTTGTGGCAGACTTCCGGCTGATGCTAGAGAACTGCTATAGGCATCATGGGGTCGACCACTGGATTTCTAAACAGGCACAAAAGTTGGAAATAATGCTTGAGCAGAAGTTGACACTGCTGTCAAGGTTAGGATGTGCAAGACATGCATACATTCATTAATTGCAACATCTACATATTTTAAATTGACCACACATATTCAATGATGTTAATCACTCGCAACAATTGTAGAAAAATGAATATCATTAAAACAACTCATGGAATTCATTACAAAATCAAACATTTAAACTAATATTAATGTTTGAGTCACCTTTTTTCCTGCCCAACCAGGATACTTAGAGACAAGACCACTCTGGCCATGACCTCCAAGGGGCGTTTTGGGACCGAGGATGAGAGGGGACCTATGGGCACCTCTACCAGGCGGAGATCTGTGCCTCGAAGCCTGGCCACTATAACAATAGGGGGAACTGAGTCCATCATGGTTCAGGCCCTCCGGCTGGAGGAGCAGCAGAGAGTCAAGGAAGAGAAGAGGTATGATGAGGATGAAAATCTCCAGGGCATGTGCCTAAGACATGGCCAGGGAGATTTTGTATTTTCTATGTCCTGACTCCCTCTGTGGTCAGAATGAATGAAATATGAAAGTACCAAATTTCATTATGTCCTTAGTCCATGTCACTGGGAGACTACAGTCGTGGTCAAAAGTTTTGAGAAACACACATTTATTGATCTACACAAAGTTTGCTTTTCGGATGCCACAAAGACTCTTTAGTTGTGGCCACTAGGGTTGGGTAACGATTGCATTTGAACCGATACCAGTACCTATAGAGATTGCTAAGACATGTGACCAAGTGAGCGGCAACGTCATCAAAACGCAAAGAATTAGGGGTATGTTTGGCAAGGGCTGGTATGTTTACATGGGCTGGCATAGCAAGCTAGTGGCATGAAAATAATGAAAACTTACAGTGAAAAACAAAATCCTACAAAATGCAGCGGGCTAAAAAATCATTTTCGGACCATACCGCCTAAAACTAAATCCTAATGCAAAGACGAGATATGACGAGAAAATAAAGGGAATGAAAGGACTGGAACCTTACGAGCATAGCGACTGGTCAAGGGCCGGCGGGATGTCAACCTGTTGGCTGTTGCCCAACTTTCAGCACCCATATATACATTTACATGATATTAAGTGCTAATCAGGGTTCGAATTACTTGGGACCTCTCATGAAAGCAGTCAAATCATACACCTGTAAATGTGGGGGTCTCTAAAAATCATCAGCACTATTATATAGATCACAAAAAATAAAATTTTTCCTTTAATATATATCACGACATTTATGTTAATAAACAGCCTAAAAGTAACATGTTTTCCGAAAGAATGCAATAGGTCTATGCTGCTGCTAGGCACATATAGTGACGGGTGTGTTTTTGATGATGTTATACATTGATTGCTCAAGTCAAATGTTATTTAAATACCAAAGGATACCAAACCACTTAGAAGAGCCCATTCTTTGCCATGAGGACAACAAAATCATACACTCAGTTTAGCAACAGGGTGATATAAGCTTATAGGTGGTTTGTTATTATTGTTGATTCTCTACTTCTTTATTAATAAACGATGGAACTCAAATGAATGAAGTCCAATGTTAGGCTATTTATTTATCTACACATGCCGCGCCTACTTAGGCTATTTTTTTAAGAGACCCCCACAAATATGAAATCATTATTTGAACGCTGGTGTTAGTGCATACTAACATGAAGTTGTCAGTAACTTCAGTCGCTGCAGCAGGCACTCTCATCTATCTGCATGCATTCAGAATTCAACAAATCAACGTAACTTCTAAGACAAACACATAATGCATAAGTTAAATTGTGAAAACTTTGACTCGTTTACTGGTCTTACTAAATGCGCTTTCTAGTACAACACTGTTGGAGCTACTGGTTATGGAGGACCAAGTCTGCCAAAATAAGAAATAAATAAATGAATATATGTGTCAATAAAAATATTTATACATAAAAATATACATAAAAATATACAAATATAAAATTATACATTTATTAATCAATATTATTTCCCTATTTATTTCTGTGATCATTTATTTCTGTATTTATTTATTTTTATATTCATTTATTTCCATATTCTTTTATTTCTGTATATATTTATTTCCGTATATCTACATCCTTAAGCTAATGAGAGGGCGGGACTTAATCGTTCAGCCATAGCAAGCAAGCCAAGAGCGGGAGATAGAAACCATATATACGGTCTGTGATAGAAACAGATTGTGAACGTAAAAAACGCAGCTGGGGAGAAACCAAGGTTACAACACGGGGTTGGTTTGTAAGATTTATGATTTTTTTCACCAACCCAAAAAAGAGATGCAATGTTACAAACAGAAAATCCAACTAACTGTGCCGATTAGTTGGGTTTTGTGGCTTCGGTGTCACCTGTTGTGCTCCGTTAACTACCGTAGCTGCTCTCTCGCATCGTCAAACTTAGTTTCTGTGTGTGTGTGGGTGACTTGGTGTGTTTGTGTGCGTGTGTTTTCACGAGAACGGAACATTGCACTGGCGGTTCTATTCTTTGATGAAATGGATAGGCTACAATGAGAAGGGCGTCCGACTGCTCCGGCATTAACGGAATTGCATATTGAAATATGACGCCTACGAACGTAGTAATCTAGGCATGTAAAATCGATCTTCACACTCTGATACCGATCAACCAATAGGAAAAAGGTGACACCGTGAAATGCTTTGATTGACAGCCTCCTCATTAGCTTAAGGATCTGGAAATACAGAAATAAATATATACAGAAATAAATAAATACAGAAATAAAAGAATATGGAAATAAATTAATATAAAAATGTATAAAACCTGAAATAAATTATCACGGAAATAAATAAATGGGGAAATAATATTAATTAATAAATGTATAATTTTATATTTTTATATTTTTATGTATATTTTTACGTATAATTTTTTTTATTGATGCATATATTTATTTATTTATTTATTTATTATTTTGGCAGACTCGGTCCTCCATAACTGGTGCATGAGCCTGTTAAATAAAAATATATTATATTTAAGACTTGAATTAAAAAACAGTTAGCATGGGCGCCTTAAATTTGTGCTGCGGATTCCCCGAATGCTTTGCGGGAATATGTCATGATGAAGACACATTAGCAATCTCTATATAGGTACCTTGAATTCGAAACCGGTACCCAACGGTACCTTATTTCGGTACTTAGAAAAACTAAAGAGATGTGGTTAAATGTGGCAGCACAAAAAATATGCATATGTATATACGTTCAAATGTTATTGCTTAATTGATTACATTTATGCTTGATGTTGGCTAGTTAGCTAAGCTGATACACAGCCGACTACTGTTATGATGATGAACATTAAATAACATGAGTCGTTGACATGACCTAAGCCGAGTGAAAAATGCGCTAGTAAAATGCTATATGCTAATGATGCTATGTTGATAAAGTAATGAAAAAGCCCACCTATTTCCAACAACAAATTCTCCAACTAGGTATTATATTACTGATCATGATAATGAATTTGATGTTGATGCTGGCTCCCCTGAAGTTTTGTCCCTGGAGGGCTCAATGTCTTCGGAGCTGCCATTGATAGCTGCGGGCAACTTTGCTTTCAATTTGCATATCACGTCGCAAATATTACATCGAGGGTTGTCTGTTTGAGAAGGTGTTTACTTAGGTTTGACGTGTTGCCATGCTAGCTTTTTATATCACATCCAAAATATTACAACAAGTGTTGTTTGAAATCAATTTTAGAAAAGTGTAGCCACACCTCTGACCGCTTTCGGCTTGCCATCACATTTGACTGATTGTGTCAACAATTGACAAGCTGCAGATGTGAGGTAATCTTGCAAGAGATTTGCTCTTAGGTACTGAAATGTGGCACCGATTGATCTTATATGCCCTTTTTGTGCAAAGAAATGATGACAGCATGTGTTTCCTTGTAGGTGACCATGGGTGACAGAGAAAGAACAATGATTTCAAGCACCACCCTCCTTTTAAAACTTCCAGTCTGTTATTCTAACTCATTAAGCATGACTGGGTGCTCTTCAGCCCTGTATTAATGAGACATTTACTGACATTATGACAGCTGGTCTTTTTGTGGCTGAAATGCAGTGGAAATACGTTTTTGGGGATTATGTTCATTTTCATGGCAAAGAGGGACTTTGCAATTCATCTGATCACTGTTCATGACATTCTGGAGTATATGGAAAATGCTATCAACACTGAGGCAGCAGACTGTGAAAATTTGAATTTGTGCCATACTCAAAATATTTGACAGGATTATAATTGTTTTTTTAAGGATGTGTCAAAAATGTGGTTGTGATTGTGCTGGAGTTGGTGTAGTGGTCTATGCTCCCAAATCTGGTGTACACATGTCCCCTGGCAACAGAGACTTGAGCCCCAGGTCTGCCGACCGTCAGGGCCTCTCTGTCTCTCCATACCTGTCTATCTTCTGCTTCATCCTGTCCTGTCAATAACCCCCCCAAAACAAATTGGCTGTAATTAATAGGAGACTCAATGTTAAATAGTATGTTTGCTTCATGAACTCATGCTTCTTTTTTATTTTATTGAAGGCAGCGGGAGCTGGAAAGGAAGGAGGCGGAGGAGACCTCAGCCAAGGAGGTGGAAGAATGGGAGAGCAGTCTTCTCTCGCAGACTTCCCAGACACCGGTAAAGACCTTGTGGGAGCTGCCTGCAATTGGCCACTTCCTCTGCTTGGCACAGGCAGCGCTCAACCTCCCAGAGATAGTGTTCTTTGAGCTGGAGCGCTGTCTTCTCATGCCTCGCTGCAGTGTCTTCCTCTCTAAGGTCATGAGTTCACTCCTCTGTCAGCCCCATAGGAGGGGCACACTCCACCGCCGGCCAGCCCTCACCTACCGCCGGTGGGAGTCTGAACTACGTAAGAAGGTGCAAGGCTGGTACTATGCCATGGGTACTGCAGAGGACCAGGGGTGGATGGCTGAGCAGCTAGGCCTTTCCCATCAGTTCTTTAGGATGGTCGGAGAGGTTAGCCCCCTGGAAGAAAATCCCTTCCATCTCTTACCCTTCATCAAGCGCGTGTGGCTGCTCAAAGGCTTGTGTGACAATGTTTATGAGACACAGAAGGATGTACAGGACGCTGTTCTGGGACAGCCCATTCACGAGTGCAGGGAGTCTATCCTTGGCTATGATGGAAATGAGAACGCTTACATTCACTTCCCACACTTCTGCGGGGCAGACCTGCGCATCTACTGCCAGAGTGCCAGCTTGCCCCCCGAATACCCCTTACCTGATGTCTGGGTAAGGCGGGTGGAACCTGATGAGGGAATCTCAGAGGACTCTGAAGAGCAAAAGGACTGTGGGAATCTGGTTTCCATTAAGAGGGAGGATTGTGTAGAGATACCTGGTTCTGACAGGCTGAGTTGGGGTAGGACTGAAGGGGAAAACAGGGGCACCAGCAGGGACAAGCAGTTGAACACACTGGGAATGAAGGAGGAGGACTCTTCTGGTTGTGATGATGTTAAGGATTGTAACCATAATGAGACCATTCGGGTCAACTCCTCCACTCCCTCGTCACAGGACTTAGTGCACAGAGGGAGTGTGAAGAAAGAGCCTCGGGAAGTGGACTTTAGGCTCCAGGTGAAACGAGAAGAGGGGTCAGACTCCTCGTCTTCTGGGTCATCCTCAGAGTCAAGGGAGCCACGGCTCAGTGTTGGGGAGCACTGCTACACCGGGAAGTCCCCCGCTCGCTCTGCCACGCCAGAGCGACTTAGTGTCGCTGTACCAACACGACAGACTGATGTCCATGTCAAAATGGACGATGACAAACTCGGCAAGAGTTTAGGGACATGTACAATATGTGTCTTCAAAACGGAGACAGAGTCTGAAGACAATCCACACTGCATTTGTGCAAAGGCATCAACGGAAACCGATTCTACAGCCAGACACCTATCCAAGTTCATTTTGGCTGAAGACAAGTTCGAGTGGCTATGGGCCAGGAAGAAGCAAAGAAAGAAGGATAGAGAAGTGGGGGAGCAACGCAGACCAGATATGAGCCGACTCTGTAAAGCCAAGGCAGCTATATCCACCCTCAGGAAAGCCGCCACCACCATGAAGAAAAAGGACAAGAGGAAAATACGCAATGCTGGTGAGTAAAAGCCTGTTTTGTCAATCAATATTTTAAATTGGTTGCACAGACAGGAAGTGATTGACATATTGTTGACACACATTTTATGCAGAAGAGACATTTAGGTTAATCTCCTGCTTTCAGGTTGTCAAATGAGTAGCTGTGAGCTAACTTTGAAGTTGTGATTACAATAATGAGATGATCTTCTTCAGCAGGAAAAATCCTTGAGGCTGAGAAGCTGGCTTCAGCTGAACCTGCTTTTAGGGTAAGTCACCCATTTTCCATAGCCTGGGAGAACCCCGACGGACTTCCGGCAAATTTTAGATTTGCTCTGCAAGTCAGTCTGGCCAAGAGCCCATTCAAGCTCATTTCCAATTTTTCCAAATCGAGGCACCAATCACAACCGTAGAGGTGGGCTTTACACTATGACCATAGCGCAGCTATATACTGTCATTAGTTGAAGTAGACAATTACAACGATGGCTGCCGCAATGGAACATCCTGAATATCACTTCTTTCAATCAGCTATCGCGTCAGTTTTAAGCTATTTGAACGTTTCCTTTTTGTTAAAATCCAAGCAAAGAACAACACTTGAAGCCTTCATATCTAAAAAAGATGTTGTCGCGGGCATGCCGACTCGATTCGGCAAAAGTCTGATATATCCAATTGCGCCAAGAGGCATTTGAGCGGTATTCGTTGGTGACGTCCCTTTGGAAATGGGCAGTGAATGAACCTTGCCCAGACCCACTCTCAGTTACAACTGAAAAGGGTCTGGTGTCAACCAGGCTACATTTTCCATGTATTTCTGCAACATAAAGCCCGTAGCCAGCTTATCAGGTACACCTGTGAATAAATGTTTCAGACCCCCTTGCTCCCTCCAGGACAGTCAGAATTCTTTGGGGCATGAATTCTACAATGTGTCCTAAACTGTCCACAAGCATATTGAAAAGGGGGAATCGCACAGTTCCGGCACATTGGGCAATGTGCATTCATGCTATCCCAAAGATGCTCTGTTGGATTTGAGCTCCATGATTGTGCCAGTCACTCAAACTGAACTGTTGTGTTCTGTGTGACATGGCACATTATCCTGCATACGATGAGCGGTGAAATGTAGCTCTGAAGGTTTGCACCAGGTTCAGATATGCTAAGCTACTATGTAATGTAATCTCATTGCTGTAAAAAATAATTGGTTTTAACAAACTGGTTAAATAACAGTAAAATAAAAAAACTGAATTTTTTTTCAACCAGCCATTGCTGGATGATTTCAACATGTAGCTGTGTTGTTTGGAAATTTGGAGTGCTGTCAGCAGTGAGACAAACTGAATCTATGTTGCCTACACCGTGTTATCCTCCTGCTCCAGTGTACACCAGTTACGCTGAAACGGGCAAGTTTTAAACGTGCTTTTAGCTTCTTAACATGTTCGAAATGTCATACAAGTGCATAGCCATGTGCAGTGATTCCTTCAGAGTGAACACAGTGAATCTGACTGAAGTAGATGTGAAAGAAATGCAAATAAATTGTGATAAATCAGCCAGTGCACATACCTCTGTTTATTTCCCGTTTTCCGGTGAAGTCCACACTAGTCGATTGTCAAACTCCAATAAAATCCAATATTCCAAAACGTATTATCAAAACACTGACCCAATCTCGTAATTATCCCAAAGCTCCGTCTTCGTCTGTCAGCTGCCTTTGTATACTGTCTTTGGTCAGCTGATAGTCCGAGTCTCCACTGTTGCTTAGTTACCTATGTGCATGAGCGAGAACCCTTGAACTCTTGAACTGTTGGAGCTGTGCAGGCAAAGTAGTGGTGTCAGGTTACAGCCAATCAATGTTGCTACATACAGTAGTCTATGAACATAACCACGGCAAATAATTTGTTTTGGTGGTAAGAAATACATTTTAGAATATTGGATTTTATGAGTTTGACAATCGACTAGTGTGGACTTCCCCGGAAAATGGGAAATAAACAAAGGTATGTACACTGGCTGATTTATCACAACTTATTTGCATTTCATTCAAATCTACCGCCGTCAGATTCACTGTGTTCACACTGAAGGAATCACTGCACATGGCTATGCACTTGTAATGCCATTTCGAACATATTAAGAGGCTAAAAGCACATTTAAAACTTGCCCTGTTTCAGCTTAACAGGTGTAAACTGGAGCAAGAGGATAACATAGTGTAGGCAACACAGATCGTTTAAGTTTGTCTCTCTACTGACGACATTCCAAATTTCCAAATAACACAGCTACATGTTGAAAGCGCCCGGAATTCTCTTTTAAGTGAGCCAGGAAGACATTCCTCAAGTCATTATGCCAATAGACTGTAACTTTGACACCAGGCTGGATGGGTTCATGGACTCATACTCTATAATCCAAAACTTAATGCCATCAACGTGATGCAACAGTAAAGATAATCGTTGGACCAGGCACTGTTTTCCATGTGGGTGATTGTGTGCCTGGAGCTGCTGCTTCTTCCTAGATGGTGTTTTGACACCGTTGTTGAATTGTGCTGTTGTTAGTAATGTATTATTACTGTGTTCTGACTAAACGCTTGCATGATTCTTGCCAGTTCATTTAACCTCTATAATCAAAACGTTTTTAGCCCACAAGACTGCCGTGGACGAGTTTTGTTTATTTCACTCTTCTGTGTAACTAGACAGTAAATAGATGCTGTTGTGTATGAGAAGTAGGGTGACTGTTTCTGAGAGAACCTGCATTAGTAGCATCCCTCAAACCAACATCCTGGTTTGCCCATTCTAATGTATGATCAAATAGTAACTGTTTGCCTGCTTTACACAGTAAGCCACGGCCCACGTGACTCACTGGCTGTAGGACAATGGGTTGGAAAGGGTTGGTGTACCTAATATACTGGCCACTGTGTGTACTCTATGTAGGAATTTACTATTTGGTATGCAAAATCTGTTTTTGTTTTGCCTACATGATTATACTGGAGCCATGTGTTTCTCTTTAAATCCATCCAGTTGGTGTGCAGTAGTCTAGAGGAGCTGAGAGAACTCATCAGCAAGACAGAGGATGAACTTGATGAGCTGGAGAGCAACAAAAAGAGATCTTTTAGTAAAGTAATTAATGCTTTTTTAATTCTTACTTTGGTTTATCATAGTACTATATACAAATGTATTATTAACATAAATAGCTATTCAGTTCACTTTGGGATATTGTGATTCTGTAATGCAAAATCAGTATTTTCCTACAATTTTATGCATAGCGTATATAGGTTATACGCATAGCGTATATAGGTTATACGCATAGCGTATATAGGTTATACGCATAGCGTATATAGGTTATATGCATAGCGTATATAGGTTATATGCATAGCGTATATAGGTTATATGCATAGCGTATATAGGTTATATGCATAGCGTATATAGGTTATATGCATAGCGTATATAGGTTATATGCATAGCGTATATAGGTTATATGCATAGCGTATATAGGTTATATGCATAGCGTATATAGGTTATATG
>JACXGM010010616.1:0-15290 GCA_016801145.1 Umbra pygmaea | reverse complement strand
GTATATAGGTTATAAGCATAGCGTATATAGGTTATAAGCATAGCGTATATAGGTTATATGCAGGTTCTGAAGTAAGTTATGAAGAGAAGCATCTTGAATAGCTTGTGTACCTTTAGAGGTAAATGAGAAAATAGTGATTAATGCTCTCAATCAGTGTCCATATCTGTTTTTGAAATTCTCTTGTTGATGCAGTTACAGGGAAAGTGGTACGTCCGAAGAAAAGCCGTGAAAGATCTGCACATAACTCTCATCAGACTACTAAACGAACTCTCCCCGTGGGAACCTAAACTGGTCAAGGCATTCCATAGGAACAGGTAAGACATCACTGTAAAGCTGTTTAGCAAAAAAACATAATTTACCCTTGCCTGTCATAATTTCATCTCTCCCCACAGGCTACGTTTGAAAAAGGATTATGATGACTTTAGAAAGCACCCCGACTATGACAACTTCGTCAGAGAGGTGTGTGTAGCAGAGGATGTGGACAGACACACAGGCGACAGGCTGACTGAAGACGAGGATCCTCAGGAGAAGGACAAGACCAATCAGAGGGTCCTGTGGACAGACGGTACGTTGACCTTTCTCTCTGGGTGATATCAAACAATATATTGCTTGAATGCTGATAGCCATGGTATTTGAGACCGTATACCATGGGTATGACATCACTTTTTACTGCTCTAATTGCATTGGGAAATAGTTTATAAAAGCAACAAGGCATCTCAGGGTTTTGTGATATATTGCCTGTATACCACTCCACAGCTCTTAGCCATGGTTTATTGTCCGTATGTCACACCTCCTCCACGCTTGATCGCTTAAATAAATACAGCGCCAACCTCCACATAATGGGATAAAGTGTGTTTAACCTGCAGGTTGGAGCTTTATTGAAGAAATATTTTATAAATATTTACCAAATTAAGACTGACATTGAAGTATACTAATTGACATGTCCAAAGAGCATTTTAATCTGAACTCCTCTTTTGCAGAGGACTCGGGTCAGCTTGAAGCGGATACATTGAGAGGCAGCTTCACCGTGCTAAGCAGGCGAGAGATGTTGACGTTAAACGAGCATAGACCTTCCACTCGGGGACTGAAGCGCCTGCAGAGCAGCATAGATGAGGAAGTTAGCATCACCAAGAGAGGCAGGAACGGAAGCAACTATATGGTAACATCTCCTGAAAGATCGGGAACAGAAAACCTTCCCAAGGAATTGAATCCTGGAGCACATCAGATTGCAGAGAGCAGCCCTGAGGTTGTAGCCCCTGTGACTGGTGTCCAAAGGACCTACAAGCCTGTTCAGCTACACACACTGCTGGCCAAAAGTGTTGGGAATAAAGTGACCTTAATTCATCTGCAGCCTGGTTCAAGCACCATCAGCCATGTTGGTCAGGCACAAAGCAAGGCCTGTGATTCTTTACTGCCAGCTACCAAACTTCAACCTTCGGTACCGCCAAGCTCTCACCAGCTACCCCAAACACTAAGAAACACACCTAAACACAAACCAACATTTAGTACAATGACCATACCAAAGAGCCCCTCACAGGTTGTGTACAAGATGCCAGATGACATGGGTCTAGTCCAGAAAGATGGAAGCTCTGTGAAAATTGCAGTACAGCCAATCCTGGGACAGAAAACAGGGGATAAGATAATGCAGCGTGTGGTCATCCTGCCCTCTAATTTGCTCATCCAAAAGTTAGAGGATCAAAGTCTGACCCAGCAAGCAAGGACAAGCCAGGTCCCAGTGTCCAAAGTTTCTACTCTGTTGTCACAAAGCTATGGATTCACCACACCTCAGTGTCATGACAAACATATTCCCATACAAGAAGTGGCCCCGCTAAAGGGAACAACTCCCTCTCCTACAGTCTCCCTGAGGTCACAGACAACGTCTTCTACACCAGGTTACAGTGTTGTCCAACTCCCTGGTGCAAAACCCAGTTGCAGTATACAAAATGTTACAGCAAATAGATCACCATCCAACCCCACCAGTGCTAAATGTACTGATCCCAGCAAATCTCCGGACCCTAAACAAGAGCTGAAGACCGTGTGCATCAGGGACTCGCAGTCAATTCTTGTCACCACTAGGGGGGGAAACACCGGAGTGGTCAAAGTACAGACGTCTGACCAGGGTACGCATGGTTCATTACCTGCCAGCCCTGTGATCACTATCTCCCCTCAATTCAAAGCCTTCCTGGTGTCTAAAACGTCTCCACCTGCTGCCTCAACAACAGTCCCTGTTTTAACCAGCTCCACATACACCCAGGCCCCGTCACCCTCACGGTTATGGACTTCAACTGTCACAAATTTAGCAACTCCACCTCAGTCCTCAATTCCAATGAAAACGGGCTCTAATGTAGCAATTGACCAGGGCTGCGCTGTCTCATCTACATTTGCGGTTAACGTTAACAAAAAGCTGCCTGAAAACAGCATCACTGTACCTGTTAACCCATCAGGCACCACCCAGACATCTTTGGTCCAGTGTGACCCCAAACCTGTTCTCAGAAGGGTCAGTCCAGAAGAGAGGTCTCCATTCACTAAGTTCATCCTGGTGTCTTCTTCCTCTAACATCTCAAACAAAGTCACTTCCACCACAGCTTCCTCTTCTCTTCCAGGTCAAAGGGTGGTGTTCATAAGCCAATCGCCATCCACCGGTAGCATTTCAAAACTGGCTTCATCAGTGTCTGGAGTCACTACACAATCCGTAACCACATCGATGCCCAATGAGTCAAGGAAAATCGGACTTAACGTTGGTCAAGCTGTTAGCAGCATTAACTATGGAGCTTTGAATAAAGTCCAGAGCATCAATCTGATTCCAGGTTCCCAGATTAGGCTGCCACAGCAGGCAGGCTTCTGCAAGCCAGTTAGTGCACTTGTGCAATCTGCTTTAAAGAGTACCTTTGTATCTGCCCCAAACCCATGCCTTCTTGCAAGCACATTGTCTCCAGTTTCTAGCCCTGTAAATTTGACCTCCCCCACACTACTGACTGGATCTCAACTACACGGGAAGCCAGCATCCCCGATAATTAGGGGTTTGAGCCCCAGCAACCCACAAAGACCTGTGTCAGTCACTACCCCGCTAAGCCCCGTCAAAACCTTCCCTATAACACCACCAGTACAGGTTCCTCAAGCTCAAAACTCTGTCGATGTCACTCAGATGTTGAGCACTTCCCATTCTCCAACTGCACCTAGATCCACTCCGCAGTCTTCTCCGGTGCGGCCGGCTGTGAATACTAAACCCGTCTCCAGCACCAGTGTGCAACAGAAGGTTGTCATCAACACCACTGCTCCACTGGCAGGCGGCACCCAGATTCTGCTCAACAATACCCGTTTTGTTGTTCCGCCTCAAGGTCTCGGGCCGGGCCAGCATGTCCTCATCATCTCCAGCCCTCCATTGCCTGTGGCAGCAACTTGTCCCAGGGGAGACATCACAACCACCTGTGTCCCACAAGGCTCATCTTTCCCTGGGCTAGCCTCACATGCACAACAGCCCAGAATGGCTGCACCACTAGGGACACACCAGGCTCAAAATGCTGCACTTGGGTACCCAAACATGGCAGCACTTTCAACTACAAAAACTGGTCCCTCTGTCGTATCTCTCACTGTCCCTCACCAGATGGTGGCTGTCCGAGCCCCACTATCAGCCACCAGCAATGTCAACATCAGTTCTCTACAAGTTTCACATCAGCGCCCCGGCCTGGCTGTTGGCCTTGCCAATGTGGTATCAGCTCCACCTTTAGCTCATCCTGAAAAGATGGATGGGTTTTCACTCTCTTCTGTTACAGGAAACCCCAGTGGAGCACGAATGGCAGGGCTCCCACAGAGTCCAACAAAGCATCTTCCTATGCACATAGGACCTGGTGTCAATGGAACACTCCAGACACAGCAGTTAGCACCATTCCTCCAACCTGTGGAAGCGGTCTCCACCCGGACGCAAGTGCTGCCAATCTTAGCTGTCCCACCAATAGGGAGCACTGTCTCCAGGATGCAGACTGTACCCGTGGCAACAGTGTCCCACATCGGGAATGCCATCAGTAGCAAACAGACGCCTTCTTTGGCAACTGTGCCTCCATCTAACTGCACTGTAGTCATGACGCCAGCTCAACCCATCAGGACAGTACTGTCAGCAGAGACTATGTGCATGCCCATCCTTTCATCCAACAACATGCAGCAGCAAATGCTGAGCCTGGTTGAGGCCTCTGTGCAGCCTTTACAGGTGCCTACATTAGCAGCACAAATCACCAGCCCTACCACAAAGCTATTAGTGAGTCCAGACGGTGCCGTTTTAAACACTGTTAGAGGCCCTAGCACCCACACAGGCCTGCCAGACGTGACTAACAAGTCTTTGGCTACGTTGCTTGTTACATCCAGTTCTGCTGTGATGCCGCTGTCTGCCCTGAACACTGGGAACCCGTGAAGACCCACCACTACTGACAGGAGTGGACCTATCAGCTGAAAGACTGACACAGAAAGCAAATTGTAATGAAGCAGACACAAATTCCAGCACATGAATTCTGGGCACTTTCTAAAACCTACATGTTTTGGTAGAAGATTAGGGTAGGTTGAGAAACTGCCTGTTTTGTTATTTTTCCTTTGCACAGTTGAGTGTGTTTAAGCAACATCAGACTCTAGTTGACTCTAAACCATTTTCTCAAAAAATGTAGGAGGAAATGTTTTGAGAGTTCTATTGCTGGTGCCTTTTCACTGAGTTAAGATTTTGACATTTTATTTTTAAAAACCTTTACAAGGCCAGTAATATATTGTACATTTCTAGGTTCCCAGGGTAAAGTGGATCTGAATGTAATTTTAAAATGTTTCATTGTCATCAAATATAATTCTGAAATTATATCCTTTTTATTCCTTTGATTGGTACA
This sequence comes from Umbra pygmaea, assembly GCA_016801145.1. Classification (NCBI taxonomy): domain Eukaryota; kingdom Metazoa; phylum Chordata; class Actinopteri; order Esociformes; family Umbridae; genus Umbra; species Umbra pygmaea. The sequence continues at coordinate 10,428 of JACXGM010010616.1, read as the reverse complement.
ACACATTTATTTAGAAAAAGTTGACTTTGTTTACCAGACTCTTAAGGACTTCTGACCTATAATAGTATGTTCTTCAGATGTATTACCTACTCAAGAGGCGGGTGAGTGACAATTCTATTACATTGATTACCTTTGTTCCAACAACAATTCAGAAGATGAACTAGAATTTTTCATGATTGAAGTGAAACTCTTGAACGATTTGTATGTTAGCTGTTGAATCCCAGAAAATGTTTTGAAGTTACATTTATTTATTTTTCCTACCATATAGATTTTTCAAAAATATTCAGTGGGTACATTTTCATTGTGTAAGTGTGGACATTTCTGCATGGAAATAAACTCTGCAACTGTCTGCCATAAGTTGTTTTGTATTTAATGTGTTGAGTTTTTACCATGTTTAAAAAGAAAAAAAGTATTTTTTACAAGTTACTTAATGAAATATTACTTTGGAATTCTAGAGTGAAACATTTTGGAAAACATTACATAATTTTCAAATCAGTTTTTAACTTTTTAAAATCATTCAGCCACTAATAAAGCCAATATGCTATTGTATTTATTATACGTAATTCTCAATGCAACCATACACATTGTGGTTATCACTAAAATGAACAAATTCTTAAGTACAGTATTGTTATAATCAATATACTTTCAAGGTTTGATAGAAAACGTTGTTTTTTGAGCAGCTTTCAGAAATATACACCGTGGAGCTAAAAGGACAGAAAATAATTATACACAGAGAGTAAGTTTAATAACTAACTGGTCGGTAATAAAGGTAAAATTTAATTCTTTACAACTGGATATTAGATGGTTCCTTGTTTCATGGTTCTATTATCTGGTGCTTCAGACATTTTTATCAAACATGAATTAATAGATTGAATTGGGGATAGTGTGCATTTTGTTCATCAAATTACTAGAAGAATAAGAAGGCAGATCTAGAATAAGGAATAATTGTCTTTAAACAGCTATTACATACTAGATACATTTGGCAAATAATTGCTAGACAAACGACTACATTCAATGTAAGGAACAGTCCAACATCAGGCTGTACAATGTTGAAGTTCTAAGAAAAAGCATCTTATGATAAGAATATTGCAGCATTTTTTCACAATTTGATATCATGTAAAATAAACACAAGGTATATATAGATCAATTTTTTTGGGTATCTCATTGTGACTGTTGAGTTGCTTTCAGGGGGAGTATGGAGGTGGTAGAGGTCCTAATGGGATCTTCTCATAGGCAGGAGGAGCATTAGGGAGCTGAAACACAACAAATACAGCTTAGAATGTGAGAATGAAATGACACTTTCAAATACATTTTACCTTCCAAATTTCATGCTAACAAGAACCAAACATTGCTAACTTGCCAATTGTTTTTTCCCCATTATACTTTTCATAAATGACACCCATCTATGGCTCATTAAAGCTTGGTTTGGCTGATGTGAATATGAAGGCTAAATATGTTTTCATTGAAATCAAAGGGTGAACTTTCCATAGAAGAAATATGCGTCACACCACCACTTCTCTATCACCCATCTCCTTTACAACCCATTTGGGCTTTTCAAGTTCAAACCGTAATTCATCCTCGTGTCGTATGACAATCTCTGACCACTACAACATTTTGCACCAGGCAACTCACGTGCCCTTTTTTCATTAAAGAACCTATTGCTGAAAAGTAATGGATGAACTGTAGGTTCTTACTGTGGTTGTGTATTTTCAAATGCCAATTTCCTATTGGAAACTTCCAGTACATTACTATGTACCAATAGACCAATGTCTATTTCATGGCATGAAAGTCTGATTCAACAACAGTTTCTGCAGTATTTGTCAATGGGCTTTTACAGATTTTTTAAATATCAATAAATAATATGTTTACTTTTGTAACCTGGTCTCTAGAAAGAGATTGTAGTTCTGTTGTTATAGCTGGAATTCTATAAATATCACAGTTAAAAGATAAGGCTGCATTTACACATGAAGTCCACTATTTAACTTTTGCACAACTGTTAGTCAAAGAGCTACTCTGATTGGTCAAATCATACGGTAAGAATTAGGCTTCTTGTGTGCCTTCACCATAAGAGGTATATTAAATACAATTAATTTAAAAAAGTGTTATGACCATTGTCCGCCAGTCTCAGTCTTACCACAGGTCGGAGTTCACTGTGGCCCATCTTGTTTACTGTGCCAGCACCTCCCTCACCGAACTGTCCTCCACCAAATCCTGACGGGGCTGAACTTGGGTTCTGTGGGAAGACAAAAACAAAGATTTGTAAGTGGGTATGAAACCTGTTCGACAGTTACTGATTACCTACTCATTGTTCTATCGCCTATCAATTTTGGAAAGAAACAGACAGAGTTCATGCATTGTATTAAGGGAGTAAGTACACATGAAATGCTTTCCCACGAGGTGTCCCTAGAGCGCAGCAAGGCAACTATAACTTTATCCGGAACAGTGCTGGCGAATTGCATAAGAGCCCTGGACTTTACTGCTGCGTATGTAATACAGAGGCCCAAACTGCTTAGATTTTTTAGTCTAACATATGGATATATTATCTAAATTCTATTTTTTTATGTTAAAAGTAAAAAGAAACTGGTGTAAATTATTCCATCTATACACGCATCCGGGAAAGTATACAATACCCCATAATGATAATGTGAAAGAAGTTTTTTGAAATCTTAGCAAATCTATTAAAAATAAAAATCGAAAAAAGGATAGTAAGTATTCATATGCAGGAGGTACTATATAACAAATGGAAAGAATGGTAGAAAAAATAAACTGCTTTTACCCCCAATTAAATTTGCACTGCCCTGGCCTCAGCCCATGCAAAAACACAGTCCTTTCCAGAGAAAAAATAAATGTTAAAATACCTAAAATACCAACTTTTTCTGATGAACAGGCTCCCTGACCCAAAGATACATACTTGATTGGATTGAGATCTGGTGACTTTGGAGGCCATTTGGTTACAGTGAACTAAGTACAGTAATTTTCAAGAACCCAGTTTGAGAGGATGTGAGTTTTGTGACATGGTGCGTTATCCTGCTGGAAGTATCCATTAGATGATGGGTACAATGGTTATAAAGCAATAACACTTAGGTAGGCTTAGGAATTTAATCAATGCTCAATTGGCACTAAGAGGCCCAAAGTGTGCCAAGAAAAAATCCCCCACACCATTACACCACCACCACCAGCCTGAATCATTGATACAAGGCAGGTTGGAACCATGCCTTCATGTGGTTTACGCCAAATTCTAAACCTACCATCTAAATGTTGCGGCAGAAATCTAGGCTCATCAGACCAGGCAATATTTTTCCATTCTTCTATGGTCCAATTGTGGTGGGCCCGTGCAAATTATAGCCTCAGTGTCCTGTTCTTAGTTGACAAAAGTGGCATCCAGTGTGGTCTTCTGCTGCTGTAGCCCATCTGCTTCAATGTTCAATGTGTTGTGCATTCAGAGATACTTTTCTGCATACCTTGGTTGTAACAAGTGGTTGTTTGAAATACTGTTGCCTTTCAATAAACACGAACCAGTCTGGCCATTCTCCTCTGACCTCTACCATCAACAAGGTATTTTTGCCCAGAAAAACTGCCACTCACTGGATATTTTGTTTTTCTCACTATTTTCTGTAAACCCTTTAGGATGCTTGTGTCGGAAAATCCCAGTAGATCAGCACATTAAATACTCACCCAGCCCATCTGGCACCAACAACCATGCCACATTCAAAGTCACTTAAATCACCTTTCTTCCCCGTTCTAAAGCAATGGTTTGAACTTCAGCAGAATATCTTTACCAAGTCGACATGCCTAAATGGATTGACTTGCTGCCACATGATTGGCTGATTAGATATTTGTGGTAACGAGCAGTTGGACAGGTGTACCTAATGAATTGTCCGGTGAGTGTATAGATTCCTTTACTCCCTGAGATATATCGGTACGGTCATATTAAAAAACATATGATCATGCCCAAGGTACATTTACCAAAATTTTGTAATTTACTTTACTGAAATCCTCGAACACAAAAATGATTTATCATCCAAGGCTTAGTCAATATCATTCATTAACCAATGTACAGTTAGGTCCATAATTATTTGGACATTGACTAAGTTATCATTATTTCAGCTGTCTATCACAACATATTGGAGTTTAAATTAAATAATGAATATGAGAAAGTCACGACTTTCAAATGTAATTTGGGGGTATTTACATCCAAATTGAGTGAACAGTGTAGTAATTACAGCCCTTTGTATTCTGTATGTGCCCCCCTCCTTTTTTAACTTAATTGGACTATTGGCTGCTCAGCTGTTCCGGGGCAATGTGTATGTCATTCCCTGATTTTATTCATTTACAAGTAAGCAGATAAAAGGTCAAGATTAGATTTCAAGTGTGGAATTTGCATTCAGAATCTGTTGCTGTTAACTGTCAATATGAAGTTCAAAGAGCTGTGCCAGTGAAGCAAACCAACATTAGGCTGAAAAATCTAAACAAACATAACAGAGAGATACCAAAAAACAATCAGAGAGATAAGAATACCGCCTTCCCAGCAGTTGGCCAGAACAAGAACACCCTCCATGTGTTCGGGGTAACTGTTTCAAAGTCATCAATCAAGAGAAAACTTCACCAGAGTAAATACAGAGGGTTTACCAGAACATGTAAACCAGTGGAAGGCCTCAAAAACAGGAAGACTAGATTTGAGTTTTCCCAATGACCAGAATGACTAGAAAAGAAGATGGAGAAGGGAAACAACTGCTCATGATCTGAAGCCTTTCAGCTCATCTGTGAAGGATGGTGGCATTAGTGTTATGGCACAGGCCTGTATGGCTGTCACTGGAACTGGTTCCTTGTATTTATTGATGATATGACAGCTGACAAATGCTTCAATTCTGAAGTGTTCAGGATTATATTATCTCCTCAGATTCAGCCGAATGCTATAAAACTCATTGGATGATGATTCACAATGCAGATGGAAAATGATTGTAAGCAAACTAGGAAAGCAACCAAAGACATTCTTTAAGGCAAAGTAGTGGAATGTCATTCACCTGACCTGAATCCAATTGAGCATGTATTTCACCTGCTGGAGGAAAAACTAAAGGCAATAACAATGAGCAGCAACTAGACAGCTGCAGTAAAAGCCTGGTAGAGCATCACCAGGGAAGAAAGCCAGCATGATGTTGTCTATGGGTTCCAGACTTTAGTCAGTACTTAATCTCTGAAACACAGAAGTAAATGTCACGTAATTTGGAAAATTGCTTCACTTAATGGTGCACTGTGAAACTAACTTTCCAGTTATTTGTTCTGGTGGGCAGAATGTCACTGATTTTTAAGTTGTTTTTTTACATATAAATGTTTCAATTGAACACAGGAACAATACATGAAAGTACAACCAATTTCCAAAAAATACACATTATTATTTTGTCCATATTATGCATTGGTTTCTAGTTAGATATTTTGAAATGACAATTTTGCTAAGAGTCTATATTTTTTATTGCTTGATTGAGTAGATTTTATTCAGCCCCTGGTTTCAATATGCTCGTTCCCAATTTTTACAAGTTACATATTGTAGGTTTAACTTCAGTGTCCAGATGGTATTTGGATTGCTATATCAAGCCTGCCTAAGCAGCACAAGACCTAAGTGTGACATTCCCCAGTTCCCTTTCACTGTGAACTACAGCTTCCCTGGTCTTGCCTGCTCAGAACTACATTTCCCATAACCCGGACTCAATCACCCAAATTCAGTAAACCTGCTCCCACTTTAGCAGTATATATAAGCACACACATAATCTTGCCTCTTTGCGAGGTATTGTGAGTATTGTTTTATTCATACTGAGCATTATATTCATGTATTGTTGTTCCGGTCTGACCTTTGCTTTGTTTGTGAATTATTCTGCCTTGGATTATCCTCTGTACCTTTGCCAACACTCTTATATTGATATTCTGGCCTGACCCCTGCTCTGTTTGTGAATTATTCTGCCTTGGATTATCATCGGTGCCTTCGCCTTTGGAATATAAAATACCTGTTTAGAATAAACATTGTTCTTTTTTACCTTGAGTATTCATTACAGAATACCTCGCCTAAAAAACATGGCTGGGAGGGAGCCGTTTTACAGTGGCTGGGTCCAGGAGGATCTTCTATGGGATCTCTACAAAGCCTCCTATGAAGAGTTTTCAGTCAGGGAGGCAATGGATGGGGACTACATCCTTCCCCGTCGTGTCTTTGAGACACCTGCCCCTTTTTAAGCTCCTAAGAGGGCACCCATTCCCTGTTCCAAGATGGTGGCTCCCAGCCCCAGTCCCAAGATGGCCGCCCAGAGTCCCAAGATGGCCCCCCAGAGGCCCAAGAGTGCCGCTACCAGCCCCAGTCCAAAGAGTGCTGTTAACAGCCCCAGTCCAAAGATGGCTGCTACCAGCCCCAGTCCGAAGATGGCTGCTACCAGCCCCAGTCCGAAGATGGCTGCTACCAGCCCCAGTCCCAAGATGGCTGCTACCAGTCCCAGTCCAAAGATGGCTGCTACCAGCCCCAGTCCCAAGATGGCCGCCCAGAGTCCCAAGAGTGCTGCTACCAGCCCCAGTCCGAAGAGTGCTGCTACCAGCCCCAGTCCAAAGAGTGCTGCTACCAGCCCCAGTCCAAAGAGTGCTGCTACCAGCCCCAGTCCGAAGATGGCTGCTACCAGCCCCAGTCCGAAGATGACTGATACCAGCCCCAGTCCAAGGATGGCTGCTCCCAGTCCCATGATGACCACCGGTTTGAGTTCCACGAAGGTCTCCACCACTCCCAAGATGGCCGACCAATCACCTGCTGTTTCCTCCCCTAGTCCTACAAGACATTATTAACATCTTAAAGAAGGACCCGGAGGTGAATAAGGATTATAAGGAGTGGATGTTACAAACCATAAAAACATCCACTGAATTCCCAGCCCTCGTCTCCCAGCTCTTTGCATGGAGAGCAGGTCTGGGGACGCTGGATGTAGAAGCCATGCATTTCCTGGTGAAGCAGCTTTTTGCACGTTCTCCTCACCTACTATCCATCCTGGACGCCAATGTATACCCACAAGATGCCGCTCCACTGCCGCAAGAGGCCGCTCCACTGCCGCAAGAGGCCGCTCCACGGCCGCAAGAGGCCGCTCCCCAGTCTCGGCCACCAGAGGTTGCTCCCCAGTCTCGGCCACCAGAGGTCGCTCCCGCTCCCCAGTCTCGGCCACCAGGGGTCGCTACCGCTCCCCAGTCTCGGCCACCAGAGGTCGCTCCCGCTCCGCCTCGGCCACCAGAGGTCGCTCCCGCTACGCCTCGGCCACCAGAGGTCGCTCCCGCTCTGCCTCGGCCACCAGAGGTCGCCACCAGAGGTCGCTCCCGCTCCGCCTCGGCCACCAGAGGTTGCTACACCACCAGCGGTCGAGCCAGAGTCTTGCCTTGCCTTGTCCCCTAGCCCGAGCCTTGCCTTGTCCCCGAGCCCGAGCCTTGCCTTGTCCCCGAGCCCGAGCCTTGCCTTGTCCCCAGACCTGCCCTGCTCCCCGGGCCTGCCTTTTTCCCTGAGCCAGAGCCTTCCCTTGTTCCTCCTACGGTCCCTGTGCCAGGGCCTATTCCATTTCCTGAGCCTTTTATCAGTGGCTGAGCCTGCCCTTGTCCCAGTGCCATTGTCATTGCCTGCCCCTGTCCCAGTGCCATTGCCTGCCCCTGTCCCAGTGCCAGTGCCATTGCCTGCCCCTGTCCCAGTGCCATTGCCTGCCCCTGTCCCAGTGCCATTGCCTGCCCCTGTCCCAGTGCCATTGCCTGCTCCTGTCCCAGTGCCATTGCCTGCTCCTGTCCCAGTCCCATTGCCTGCTCCTATCCCAGTGCCATTGCCTGCTCCTGTCCCAGTGCCATTGCCTGCCCCAGTGCCATTGCCTGCCCCAGTGCCATTGCCTGCCCCAGTGCCATTGCCTGCCCCAGTGCCATTGCCTGTCCCAGTGCAATTGCCTGTCTCCGTGCCGGCGTCTACCCCGTCCCCGTGCCGGCGTCTGCCCCTGTCCCCTTGCCGGTGTCTGCCCCTGTCCCTGTGCCGGCGTCTGTCCGCCTCGGCCTTCGCTTCTGCCTTGCTCGGCCGGCCCTTCGCCTGCCCGGACTCGGCCATCCGGCCCGTCGCTGCTGCCTCCACCCTCCGGTCCGCTGCTGCTGCCTCCGCCCTCCGGCCCGCCGTTGCTGCTTCGTTCCTCCGGTCTGCTGCTGCTGCCTCCGCCCTCCGGCCCGCCGTTGCTGCTTCGTTCCTCCGGTCTGCTGCTGCTGCCACCGCCCTCCGGCCCGCCGTTGCTGCTTCGTCCCTCTGGTCCGCTGCTACTGCCTCCGCCCTCCGGCCCGCCAAGACTCCCTCCGCCTGCATGTTCTGCTCGTCGGCCTCGCCCTGGAGTGCCTCTGTCGGCCTGGGTTCTGCCGCTGCGATCTCCTGCCTGGGTCTTCTGCCGCCTGGTGTCCGGTGGCAGGTTTGCTCTTTGGCGCCTCGGGAGCTGCGCCTTGGGGGGGGATTCTGTGACATTCCCCAGTTCCCTTTCACTGTGAACTTCAGCTTCCCTGGTCTTGCCTGCTCAGAACTACATTTCCCATAACCCGGACCCAATCACCTAAATTCAGTACACCTGCTCCCACTTTAGCAGTATATATAAGCACACACATACTCTTGCCTCTTTGCGAGGTATTGTGAGTGTTGTTTTATTCATACTGAGCATTATATTCATGTATTGTTGTTCCGATCTGACCTTTGCTTTGATTGTGAATTATTCTGCCTTGGATTATCCTCTGTACCTTCGCCAACACTCTTATATTGATATTTTGGCCTGACCCCTGCTCTGTTTGTGAATTATTCTGCCTTGGATTATCATCTGTGCCTTTGCCTTTGGAATATAAGATACCTGTTTAGAATAAACATTGTTCTTTTTTACCTTGGGAGTATTCATTACACTAAGCTAAACCACTTCCAATATTTCTCATTGGTTGAGTTACATCTCCATGTTAAAATAATCAGTGACCATAACAAAACAAAAATAGGAACAACACATCATTTTTTTACATATTTGTGCCACTGCTATATAATACTCTCTTGACTGCAAAGAATTTGCAACCTAGAATTAAAGCTCACTTCATGATTATGTTCATTTGTCCAATTACTTTGAGCCCCTGAAATTGGGGCGATATATATAAAAAATGGTCGCAAATCATTCAGGGTTAATACAATAATTTAGATTTTAATTAGACAATTTGAAGTCATCTGTTCAAAGGCTAAATTTCAATTGAAAACTGAACTTGCAACTGAACAATGATCCAGAATGGCTCAACATGAATTCTTTAGAGGTCATGCTGTGATATTCATCTCTCTGGAACCTGTTGCAACTGTTGTGTTGCAGTGAGAAACAAAATAGTGGGCATGTTTGGATAACATAAAATTGGACAAAAAATAAATAGAAGGGAAAATATAAGAAAAATAAAAGGAAATGCTGACTGGGTATTGTGTGCCATACGTGCAAGAAAGCATAGAAATAATGTTTAACCTTCCAAGGTGTTTAACCTTCCAAGGTCTCTTGTCTCCCTATGGGATTCCAGTGAAAATTGCATCTAAAGAAAATCCTTTGGGACAGCAAGGGAAACTGCCCCTCCCTACCTTCAAGCAAACCACCCAATGAAGCTAGGAGAGAAAATGTACTGAACATCTGAATCCCTACTTTATGACAGTATCTCCAGTTACTAAGTTGTTACTCATACAGGGAACATTTGCCAAAGAGAACATGTTCCTTCTGGCTAAATGAGTGAAATTAAACATATTTCTAGAGAGTCTTCATCTGTGTTCACCAAATGGATATATATTCTCTTTGGAGCTTATAATGTAAAAAACAAAGCCAGAGACATTGTCATCAAGGGAAGGTAGGTGGAGGACAATTCTTACCCTAATCATTTTGTACCCATTTCTCCTCCTGAAATACCAGCATCCGAGGAGAAGGAGGGCTGTGAAAATCACAACCAACAGAGCTATGCCAGCTGCTCTGTGAGACAAAAAAATAAATGATAAAATATAATCACTTAACAAACGTCACAATGTAATACCTTTATAAATCAAGATGATGAGTAAGCTAATTCTTGGTTAATAGTTAGTTTTATATTTGATATAAAATGTATATATTTTGGTTATGTGATTTTAGGGATGACAATAGTTTTGATAATATAGTAAAATTGGTTACACTTTAGTTGGAGAGTCTGACATTCCATCTGTACGTGCTCTACAGATAGTTTGTTGATGATATGACTATCAACAAACTATCAACAAACCATCTGTTGATAAGCAACTAATTGTGTATTTTAAGGGTAGGGGTAAGTTTAGAATATGTTTTAGGGTAATGGTTAAGGTTAGGTTTAACATAAGGGGAATGGTTAAGGTTAGGATTAGGGTTAGGGTTAGTAGATAGTTTGTTCAAATGTTGTTGA
>JACXGM010010615.1:14973-26120 GCA_016801145.1 Umbra pygmaea | reverse complement strand
CAGTTGGCAATGTCTCGCTGGAAGATAATCCGAGCATGAAGTTCGTCCATTTTATTGTCAAGTGATTGAACATTTGCAAGTAAAATGCTCGGTAACGGTGGATTGCTGTATCTCGTTCGTGATCTGCATAGAGCCCCCGCTCGCTTCCCTCGTTTCTTCTTCCTGCGACGCCTGCGTGTGAGTAAACAGGTCGTCGACGACGTTACTGATGTTAGGATTAAGGTTATGGTTAACATTACAAAAGAAATGGACAATCGCCTGTCTACATCACACAGCAATGTAGAGAAAACACACACAAAATGTCCGTCTGGATTTGAACTTGAATGTTGCAGATTTATACGTTCTTCCACCATCCCCGTACCTCCACCCTAGCAAAATCTACACTATTTACATCATACGTCATTATCTTCATGGTGTTCATATTTAACGTTATTCAAGTGTTAAATTTGGTTCCCTACGAACGTGGTGGACCCTCATATGTTCATATTTCACATATTTTGGTTGTGCAAAATAGTTCCCTCTGAACGTATTTCATGCAAATTTGGGCTCCCTAATGCAGCTGTCAAAAGGTTTGACGAGTAGAACCAAACCATCCTATAGGTCCGTTGTTCCTGCCGACCACTAAAATTCTTCCTATGGTACATCCCTCCCCTAAACAGCAGCTGTCAAAACTTTGACAAGAGGGTTTCAGCATCGCAATTGGTCAGTTTAAAGTAATTGTGTCAAGACATGCCTCTAAAGATTTTCCAGTCAGCAAATGCATGGTCTCATGGGCTTCCTATAGGTGTATGCAATACAGTTATGTTTTCAAAGATAAGCTTATCAAAACTGGTAAAGTTCTACATAGGGGCCAAATCATTAAATGTATTGTTTAAACAGTTCTCAAAATTAATATTAGACTTCCATAAATGTCCAAACCGGCAGGGTTTTTAGTCCTTCAGTACTCTCTGACCCTTTGGTTTTCTATGTAACTCTCTGTATTAAAGCAAGTGTATAGGTTATAAAAAAGCAGTTTCTCTATGTTTCTCGGGACCAACCTTCTAACTCAGATTGTGTGTGTCTCTCTCTCTATGGCACAAGAACATTTAGTTTTGTGACAGACCTTCCTTCAGTGATTCTCTAAATAGGTTTTGTCTGTCTGCCAATGTGGATCTGCCAGAAGCATCCATTGTTTCCTGCAAACTAAGCTGCCCCTATGTGATTCTCTGTACAACATGTTTAATACTTCTCCGAGCAGGTGTCTAGAAGATTGTAAAAGCCCTTATGAGAAGGTTATTAATAGGGTCAGTATGCTATACACAGACCCAAATTATGTTCAGTTTGGATCAGTATGTGATTCTTGGGCATCATCAAGTGTGTGTGTGTGTGTGTCACAGGTCTCTATGGCACAAGAAAATGTGATTGTTTGCAAAGGTATTTGTGGGAGAAATTATTTAATCTCTGCTTATGTTGGTTAACCAGTCCTTTGAAACTCACTAGAACCAAGGGGGCAGGGAGGGGGAGAAACCCCTCTTTCAAAACTCTCTACTGTATTCACAAATGGTAAAGGACATTATTGATAAGGGTCTAGGATGGTGTCTCCTTTGTTTACTATAGAGCTACAGGATCACCTACTCCTCAGTGTTAGATTGTGTTTTCCTAGGTCTACACCGCCGTCTTTTGTCTCTAAGAATGTCAAAGGTGCACTGTAAAAAGTCGTTCAGTGCTATTGTCCGTATGACTTCCTTTTAAAAACTATATTTATTCCAATAAATTAATTTATTTTTCGTTCTTTGTTTTTTTGAGTTATCAATAAGTAAAAAATTTGAATATTTTCGTAACTCAATATTTTCTACAATAAAATTAATTTCTATGGACTTCACTATAAATTGATTTAACAAAACTCATTTTAAAAGTTTGTATCAGACGTAAAAAGACACGACCCGCCCATTTTCGCTCCTGTTGCCATTTCCCAGCATGCTTTACTGCACGTTTTCTTCTTAAGAATTGTTTGTTTTCAGGTATGTTCTGCTTTATGCATTCATGTATTGATTACGAAATTATAGTATTAATCTTTACCTCTCAAACGAAATAGAAAATGTAAGTGTTTAAATTTATTGCAACCATTACTGAGAAGAGTGTTCCCATCTATGTACTGTAGTTTAGCAATCTTGTTTAACGTATTCCACCAACGTAGTTCTCCTCACGGTGAGGTGTGGGTAATAAAATATTACCCTTGTTGGAAATTCTAATTTGTAAAAATACAATCTTGAAGTCACTGTCAGTGTGGCATACAAAAGCTGTAAACACTCCTGCCGCATTTCACTACTGAAGGCAAATCATACATTTTCTTTTAAATGTAACTTAATTTAATTAGGTTTTTGTGATTAAAAAACTGTCCATTTAGACATTGGTTAAACCTAATTTTTTGGCTTTTTAGTAGAGTTTACCTAATAATTTAACTCACACTAAAATCATTATTTCTAGTTTTTCCCAACGTAAAAAAAGACAAGAAGTTCGCTAAACCTACAAAAAGTGGTTGAAAAAAGTTGTCTTAATTTTTTTAAGTTATATATAAGTAACAGTTTTTACAGTGTGTGTGTTTCTGTTGTCAGAAGGCATAAGATTCTTTATGCCAGAGCTAAGTTCACACTACCCCAATACATTTGTTTATACATGTGTCTGTCTATAGATTTCTAAATTCTAAGATCTGTCAAATGGTCAGCCATTTTCTCTTATTCAAATGGTCGTAAAAAAACAAGATGTTTGGGTACATAGGTTTAAACAATCTGAGTTTCGGTGTTTAAGGTTCCATTTTGGGGTTCCATTCTGTCTCAGACATAGGATGAGACCAATTCTGTTTGACAATGTTCAAATAAATGTTTTTAAAGTGTACTTGAACAACAGGGGATTTTGTCAGGGTACAATGTTAAACAAAAATACACATATTTTGATCTAACCATAGGACATTAAGATCATAATACAGAATAGGTATTTTCTAAATTCATTGAATCGGGAGGGTTTTACAGTATGCACGTTGTCATACAATGACAATGTTACAAATTAAAATTAGGATGTATTATATTTAGGTCAATAATATCATACAAACACATTATCTAGATTAATTAGAGTCTATACACATTTTTGAAATATGGATTAGCTTATTTTTTCAAACATTCATTCAATAGATGAAACCCATGTATAACTAAATATTTTTGAACTACATAGTGTATGGTATACCATTATACAAATAGTTTTCATGATCCAAAAACTGTTAATATCACATGTTCGATTGAGATTCCATGCAAAAAGTAAAATGGAAAATAAATAGCTATCTTAACAGAGTTTATCTTGTTTCGGTCATTTCACCCCTCAAAATGCTGAATATTTAAAAGATTTGTCTTTCATTTCACCAGGGTGTAAGGGCTCACAGTCTTTAAACATGGTTATATACATTTATGCTGTTTTTTATCAAGGAATTTACAAGCATAAACATACAGTGTAATAGAGGATTTACAATCAATTAAATGCACATAAGAGGAATAATAACATTAAACATTGAAGAAGACAAGGAGATATATAGAGGACTGTCACACCCAGCCCAGTGGGTGCTGGTGTGCATGAACTGAGATATGGACTCCTTATATATGTTTAGAGTATTTCAGTTTATTTTGTATTGTTGTTTCAGTGCTTTGCATGTAGATTTAGGTTTTTATTAAAATATATGTATATGTCCCTTTAAAGGTTTGTGACACCTCTCTCTTAGGGTAAGTGAGGCTGGTATCTTGTAGATCGGTTTGATTATTGGACAGCAATGTTCTATTAGTTAGGTTAGCTTACTATACATATATATATATATATATATATATACACATATATATATATATATATATATATATATATATATATATATATATATATATATATATATATATATATATATATATATATATATATATATATAGCCCATACAACGTACTGTAGATCATTCTTCTGAGTTTAGTTGTCAATGTTAGTACCATTACTCCTTAAAAATGTAATTTTATTTTTAGTCTGTCTCTGTTTTTCTAACCTTAAGAAATAGGGAGAATTTGTTTCACCCTCCTCTAACCATCGAGCTATAGAACATATATTTGGAAAAAGCAAAAGGGGCATATATAAGTGATCTAGTTCCGTTTGAAGGCTATTTAATTTGTCATGTTCATCTTTACATAATTTCTTTATTTCACTAATATATTTCTGCTGTTTATACCTTTTAAGTTTAGAAACATGTTTACTAATTTTAATAGCAGACTCTTTAGATTTAAACTTAAACCACTCCCATTTGCTTAAATGTGACAATTCCCTTTCAGAAATTTCTTGAACCAATTTATTACTTCTTTGCAAAAATCTGTACTTTCCAGAAGACTGCTGTTGAATTTCCATACAGTGTTAAGGTTAGACTCAGCTCACATAGACTAAAGGGACAGTGTAATTAAACAATGGTCAGTTAAAGGTGAAGCTGAGATTTCACATTTATAAATTTAATTTACTATATTGCTTGAGATTAACCAGCAATCTATCCTTGAGCACTGACCATTATTAGCTGAATTAAACCAGGTGTACTGTTTTTTACTCTCCAGCAATCAGTCAAACTTAACTGAGAGATAAAATCGACCAGAATATCCTCATAAAATGACATTGCCTCTTTGAAGGGAGACGATCCAACCACTGATGTCACAACATTGATGTTATTGTTGAGGTGAAGGAGGTAGAGGAAGGGAGACCAATCTAGGAATTGAGTTATGTCGTTCTTTAATGAACTCAGTAGCCACTAAAATAGCAAATCCTCTGGTAGCGTAGCAAAGCCATACAGGTACAGGAACTGCACAACGGAATAATATAAATATACACTCACCTAAAGGATTATTAGGAACACTCGTTCACTTTCTCATTAATGCAATTATCTAATCAACCAATCCCATGGCAGTTGCTTCAATGCATATAGGGGTGTGGTCCTGGTCAAGACAATCTCCTGAACTCCAAACTGAAGGTCAGAATGGGAAAGGTGATTTAAGCAATTTTGAGCGTGGCATGGTTGTTGGTGCCAGACGGGCCGGTCTGAGTATTTCACAATCTGCTCATTTACTGGGATTTTTATGCACAACAATATCTAGGCTTTACAAAGAATGATGTGGAAAGGGAAAAACATCCAGTAGGCAGTAGTCATGTGGGCGAAAATGCCTTGTTGATGCTAGAGGTTAGAGGAGAATGGGCCGACTGCTTCAAGCTGATAGAAGGGCAACTTTGACTGAAATAACCACTTGTTACAACCGAGGTCTGCAGCAAAGCATTTGTGAAGCCACAACCTGCACAACATTGAGGCGGATGGGCTACAACAGCAGAAGACCCCACCGGGTACCACTCATCTCCACTACAAATAGGAAGAAGAGGCTCAAATTTGCAAGAGCTCACCAAAATTGGACAGTTGAAGACTGGAAAAATGTTGCCTGGTCTGATGAGTCTCGATTTCTGTTGATGGTAGAGTCAGATGTTAGAGTCAGAATTTGGCATAAACAGAATGAGAACATGGATCCACGATTCCTTGTTACCACAGGTTGGTGGTGGTGTAATGGTTTGGGGGAAGTTTTCTTGGCACACTTTAAGCCCCTTAGTGCCAATTGGGCATTGTTTAAATGCCAAGGCCTACCTGAGCATTGTATTTGACCATGTCCATCCCTTTATGGCCACCATGTACCCATCCTCTGATGCCTACTTCCAGCAGGATAATGCACCATGTCACAAAGCTCTAATCATTTCAAATTGGTTTCTTGAACATGACAATGAGTTCACTGTACTAAAATGGCCCCCACAGTCACCAGATCTCAACCCAATAGAGCATCTTTGGGATTTGGTGTAACAGGAGCTCCGTGCCCTGGATGTGTATCCCACAAATCTCCATGAAACTGCAAGATGCTATCCTATCAATATGGGCCAACATTTCTAAAGAATGATTTCAGCAACTTGTTGAATCAATGCCACATAGAATTAAGGCAGTTCTGAAGGCGAAAGGGGGTCAAACACAGTATTAGAATGGGGAGGAGGATGGGCTCGTATTACGCTCGGGACCGGAGTGAATGGAATGGTGCACAACGCACAAAACCCAGTGTGCAAAACAAAAAAACACTGGGTTTTGTGCGTTGCGCACCATTCCATTCACTCCGATCCCAAGCGTAATACGAGCCCGTCCTCCCCAATTAAGATCCACCGACCGTGGCTGACCTAAACATATACATATATATACAATATATACATATATATATACATATGAGTCCATCTCAATTCATACCATGCCAGCCCACACTGGGCAGGGTTTGACACATATCAGGGGCCAAATTAAAATCTCTTTCCCTTATGATTTTATCAGTTGTATAAGTAACCTTCCAACCCTCAAGCAACCTGCCCAAAGAAGAACATTTTTGTTTGTTTGCTGTTTTCTGGTTATAACCATAAACACAAACCAGGATATAATTGACATCATTAAACTCTATTGCCATTATCAGCCAGTGTCCTTGAGTATCACTTATGTGGTTAATTACATTCCCAGAAAAATCATCACTCCCCCTGAATGGGATGTTCCATGAATGAAGTAAACGGAGTCCCCCCATTGGTGTTTCCAGAATTTGTTGTCAGTCTCCCCTGAATGAGTCTCTTGTAAAAATATACAATTTGCCTTTTGATCTTTACAAAAATGGAAAAGTTAACCCTAGGGGGTTGAACTATTTTTCAATGAATTCAATGAAATAAAGGATAACATTTACCAAGTCGAACTTCCAACAAAAATGTGTAAAGAACGGGATGAGCAGGAATGAGTAGCTGTCCTAAAACTATAAAACAGGTATTTGTGCAACAACCTACGGCAAAAACTACACAATATAAACGTCCGATATATATCCATTATACCTTTACCAAAGACAATGAAAGCCCCTTTTAACGTCTTTCAAGACGTATCCACCCATATCAATTAGTGTGTAGCCTTCTTTCAAAAACGCACGTTTCCACCTTACTCCTGGCTTCCTGCACCAGCAGCCACAAGTTGGTACGAGCCTTTCAATCTTTTATGGAGAAGTCTTCCCTGAAGCAGATGTGCATCTTGCTGCATGCTCTTGCTTCTTTCAATCTCTTCCAGACGTCATCTCATACATTTCTCATACCGAATTGGATGATAACAGCCGTGGTAGCAGCATCACTTATTTCCCTGGCAGTGGACAATATCCACTGTCTCCCTTAGATGGTCCTCAGAGAGAGGCACCACTCTGGTGAGGATCCCAATGACAATTTCCATTGTGTTTTCTCCATCTTCTTCAGGAAATCCAGTCAGTTTCAAATTCCACCTCCTTTAATTTTGGGCTTGTTCCTCACAAGCAATTTTAAGGGAGCTGTTTTCTTTTTTGAGATAACTAACTGTTTTTCAAAGTATAGCTATGTCTTCTTTGTTTTCTGTGATAGCTGTTGTATTGGCTTCAATGCGTTTTTCAAAGTTTTTTAACAGCTCAGTCTGTTCATCCATCTTTTTTGTAAGGAGTTGAATAGCGTGTAGAATGGCAATGCTGGCATCTCCCTCATCCGTCACTCCAACTATTCATCTTTTTAGACTCTTAGTAGGCGTGAGGCTCAAGATTCTTCTACCTTCTATAGGATTAGTAACCATCTCCATTTCTGCAATGTCACTATCTTCACACGCCTCATGGAGAGCTGAGTCATAATCGTGGTTTGTCATGCTAGCAGCTAGCAGCTTTTCTTATTTTTTCACCCAATATGTTGCAACAAAAATAAGAAAGGCAAAAACTGTTGCAGACACTTATATGTTGTGTTAACGGAACAGAAAAAAGATTGTTGCACACATATGCTCTCAATTCAAAGACTAATGGTACTTTCAGACCGAACGCATCTGGAGCGAGTGATTTCCATGTTAAGTCAATGTACATAGGTGTTTACGCGCGTCTGGAGGTCCTGCGGTGCAATGGACACGTTTTGCGTGGCGCGATATACTCGATTTCGCCTCGTTCGTGAGTGCAGTTCACTCGAATGAGGCGAATAGAGGTTCCCGCCGTGAATTTACATGCGTCACGCACAAGTGATTTCAATTGGTGCACATTGTGCCTTCACGCATTTGAAGCCAATTGGCGCCTGACGCCCGAGTTAAAAAATCTGAACATTTGTGTCTGTTTGCACCGTGTTAACCAATCAGGAGCCTGCTTGCTGCTGTCACATGATAAGGTGACATTGCTTGCTGCGGACCCATGAGGATATCATGTGATATGATTTGAACTCCCGGATTTACTCAACATTCATTCAATGTGGAGGAACGGCTGATATTGGCAGTGAGCAGTAAAAAATTTGCACATTTTTCATGTTGTACATTTTTCATTTATTGTTTGGCCTCAATAATTTTTTTGTAATATGACTAATATGACTGGTGTGGTTGTAATGCACAACAAAGCAAATCTTTTATGACATAACTTGATTTCAATATATGAGACATATTCATTTTGTATTGAATGCTATTCATTCCATATAAATCTAGATTATATGAAAAATTATTATTCTTATGTAAAGACAACCAACATTGGTGTATAAGAACAGCTTTTGTATACAGTGTTGTTAGAAAAAAATCATAGAACAGGTAAATTACTTTTGGAGGCTGGCTCCATTTATCATAAACCAAAAAAATTACATATTATATTACAGTAATAACCTGAACAAAGAAATGGCACATTTGTCTTTGTGGAATGGATGATCGCAAGTAGGAGTCAGTCAAAGATCAGACAGGAATGCTGAGCTTTCCAAATTTCACAGGCGAAGGGGAAAAATCAAAACATTGTTAGAAGCGCGCGTGTATATGGAAGTTTCCCGATATGCGAGAGATACGTTTGTGGAGTGAGTATTTGCTTGTCAACAAATGTTCTTTCACATTATAAACTCTTAAATAGGGAACTTCAATTGCATTTTGTCCATAATATTTTGTATAACAAAAGCCAGCTCCATGGTTTCCCAACATTTCTCTGCCAACAAGGAGAATGACAGCTTTCTATAATCTCAGTCTGGTGGCATTCAAATTGTCGAAATAATAATGCAGACTTCTTTTTCCAACTTCACAAGTTGCTCTATGAATATGTTCTCAATTAGCGGAGGATGTCAGATTAACACTATATAATTGATAGAGCCATGCTGTTATGAATTTAAAAGTCAGCATTGACAACCTGGATGTGCCCTCCCCTCTTCCCAGCACTACCAATTAACACCAAAATGACCGGGTAGGGTGTTCACACCTAAACAGTCATGAATCAATTAAAAACAAACAGTAAAATGTATTCCTTATGGTCAATGGTTATTTATGATGTCCTTTACAGGTTTTGATTAAAAACTTCCCGAAACAGATGAACCCAGCCTTGTACTTTTATTTTGGACTTTTTAGAATGCTAAACATTTGACACAAAATGTGTTAGAGCAATATTAACACATTAATTGCACTGTCTCTTATTAATAGTTTTAATAGTATGGTGATTTGTTTATGTCTCATTAGGGGAAAATGCCTGGCGTTGCCCCTGAGCAGGTGCGCACTCTCCCCTACCAAAAACTCAATTTAGCCTCGAACGAACGAGCGTCTATTTCACTTCAAACATTCGCTTTTTTCGCGGGTCCTATTCGCTTTGGAAACGCGAGTGGATTCAAATTGTCCAAGCGTCCAAATAGCCGCGATAGAAGCGAATTTCTCGCTCATTCTTGCTCAATTCGCGTTTGGTCTGAACGCAGCATTAAACTTATCTTTAGACTGAGCCTGCAGAAATGCTGCTTCTCACTCCGCCATCTTGGATCGTCTCTTTTCGAGCCCTGTTTGTATCTGCTGGGAGCACGGTCTTTTCGAACAACGTTGCAATGATAAGGATGTATTTTATTAATGTTGAGGAAAGTATTTTACCTTGTGTAAAAAGTTGGTTCTTTATTAATATTTTACAACAAATTTAACAAAGGTATGTTTTCAAATCACATGTTTAGCGCAGCAAGAACATTTATATGGTCTGTTTTCATGGGGTGTTTTTTTTGTTGCAACAAGAGGAATGCTTTGTGCCATTTTTGGGTTCTTAAGTTGATTATTTTTCAGAAATCATGTCATGCTCATATTAAAATAATAAACAGGGGTTAATATTTACTCAAGACAAACTAAACCTACATTAGTGTTAAATACGAGAAAACATTCATAAAAACAAAATCGAAACAATCGCAATGAAGCATAGAGCACTGTTTACAGCACTGTTTACACCCGATTACGGTTATAATAGAAAAAATGTGTTTTCATAATTAGGTTTTAGCTTCGTAAAACAGATTATTTCTTAAGGTGGTCATGTCACACTGCCTTAAATGACAAATCAGGCGCAAAATGAACCTATTGGTTAATAAAACATTGGTACCGAGTCAACCGTTCTCTGGAATATGTTTTCATGTCCAGTTTTAGTGCAAACTGATAATTACTTTATAACGCTAGTTGCGAGGGCATGGATGAAGTAAAAATAAATTGCTATTATAGACCACTAACAAGGCTCATAATAGCACAATACTTCCACGGTAGCATAATGAGGGTCCCTACATGCAAACCGAAGCATTGAGAACTTTGTAAGTGTACAAACAGTTCATTAGAACTACAGGTCCTTCTAAAAAAAATAGCAAATTGTGATAAAGTTCATTATTTTCCATAATGTAATGATAAAAATTTAAGTTTCATATATTTTAAATTCATTGCACACCAACTGAAATATTTCATGTCATTTATTGTTTTAATACTGCTGATTTTGGCATACAGCTCATGAAAACCCAAAATTCCTATCTCAAAGAATAAGCATATTTTGTCTGACCAATAAAAGAAGTGTTTGTAATACAAAAAAGTCAACCTTCAAATAATTATGTTCAGTTATGCACTCAATACTTGGTTGGGAATCCTTTTGCAGAAATGACTGCTTCAATGCGGCGTGGCATGGAGGCAATCAGCCTGTGGCACTGCTGAGGTGTGATGGAGGCCCAGGATGCTTCAATAGCGGCCTTAAGCTCATCCAGAGTGTTGGGTCTTGCGTCTCTCAACTTCCTCTTCACAATATCCCACAGATTCTCTATGGGGTTCAGGTCAGGAGAGT
>JACXGM010010615.1:0-14873 GCA_016801145.1 Umbra pygmaea | reverse complement strand
AAAAACTAGGGTTTACTGTACCTCCCCATCCCCTAGATTTCTGGGGATTTTCTGGGGTAGGGTGTCCCAATACTTTAGGGATCAAGTGGGAGTGCTATTCTTCCCTTACAATCAACCCTCAAAACATAGTGAGGTCCGATGCAGGGATAAAATGAAGTGGGAGATGAAATTACCCAGTATACCTTGTGAATTCAGCCAGTTGGCCAAATATTTCAACCAAGATGGCGGACACTGCTAGAAAAGTAACAATTGACTTGTTTTGCAAATAAGCATGTTAAAATTTCAAAATATGTTGGAATGTGTTTGTTTGATGCACATCCAAAAAAACAGGGATCGACCAATATGGATTTTTTTGTGCCTATGCCGATACCAATTTTTTTTCATCAGCCTTAGCCAATGACCGATACGGGCTGCCAATTTTCTTGAGCCAATATTTGGAGCCGATACTGCTTTTGCTCCCTCAATTTACATCCTAAAAATGACACGATGAAAACAAATGTTACAATTCTCAATTAAGAAAAGGAACATTTAATGAACACAAAAAATAATTTAAATACATTTAACAAACAGTAAAAACAGGTGAGTTAGAACAAGGGGCAGTGCATGGTCTGCATGTGAACTGCAGTGTCTTGGTGAACACAGCAGCCACGTATCGGCCGATGCGATACATGTAAAAATGATAATATCAGCCCGGTATATTGGCCAGACAATAAAATCGGTATATCACTAAAAAGGACTGTTGAGTTTTGAACAGTAATGTTAGAAAATATCTCACAAAGCTATCTGACAATGTTCAATAGTAGTAGGCTACAACCAGTAGACACGTCGATGCTGCGTGTGACATAGGTGAGCACGTTCGCTACGCTAATTTACATATAGTGGTGTCCCATTTCATAGGGAAAGATCTTCACCCCCACTTTCCTTGTTGAGGGGACTTTACTGTCGAGGGCACTCAAAACCAAGTGGAAGTTTTAACGGGGGAGAAATGGAACAGGGCCTTAAGCAGGGTTCATCAACTCAGGTCCTGGAGGGCAAAAACACTTCTGAGGGAATGGTATATACCTGGGAAAATACAAGGTGATTGCAATTTACTACTAGGTAAAATTAAAAATCTGAAGTGTTTTGGCCCTCCATGACCGGAGTTGATGACCCCTGCTCTATAGGGTTCTACAACATAAAATATATTTTAAAAAATGAAAGAAAAGCGATTTAAATCGGATAAGGCTTAATTAATCAAATTTTTGTTATAATGAATACTCCCAAGGTATGAAAAGAACAATGTTTATTATAAACAGGTATGTATTAGTCCAAAAGCAAAGGCACAGAGGACAATCCAAGGCAGAATAATTCCCAAACAGAGCACTGGTCATGCCAGAATATCAATTTAAGAGTGTTGGCAAAGGTACAGGGGATAATCCAAGGCAGAATATACAAAAGAAACACACAAAGCAAAGGTCAGACCGGAACAACAATACATGAAATATAATGCTCAGTATGAAATAGACAGTACTTACAATACCTCGCAAAGAGGCAATGGAATGTGTGTGTCTTATATGCTGACTAAGTGAGAGCAGGTGTACTGAATTTGGATAATTGAGTCCAGGTTAAGGGAAATGTAGCTCTGAGTATTCAAGAATAGGGAAGCTGTAGTTCCCAGGGAAGAGGAACTGGGAAACGTTACACCCTGCAATACGAGGTGAACTGTTGCACACAAAATGACCGCCTAAAATGCATAATCATTATCAAAAACGGAGCCACACGTGCCTATTGTTGAAAAACACTGTAGAATCACAACTCTGTTGTAGCAATTTTCCAGTAGATTTCAAATGGCGAAATACGAAATCGCTTTTCTCATTGCTATTTTCATGTAACCCAATATTTGTAAAATTATACGTGCATACATTAGAATCCTCAAGGAAGCATGCACATTTAAGTACATGACCGGACGAAGCCTGCAAAGTATTAGGCTAGTCACTGCATACTGTAGCGTCGAATGAATTAATAATACACCTTCACGTAGGAAAGACAAATGTTGGTAGTTTGTAAAACTTCTGGGTGAACAAAATAGTGGACGTACTAACGTTAAGTAAAATAATTTAAAGAAAATACAATGTAGCCTATTTATATTTTGTTCAATAGATTACAGTGATAGTACAGCTATAATTGTGTATCGATTATATTAAAACAATCAAATACCTTAACAGAATATTAAATGATTAGGTGATTATCCCTGTTTGGAGAAAGTCACTTCAAACAGACATTCTCATCTTACACAAAATGTCTGTAATGCGTAGTGCAAATGCGAACACAAACATGCAGCTTTTGCGTTCACTTTCACAAATGTGTTTCTCTCATTTTAGGTAATTAGGGAAGGTGATGTAAACTATTGACATTTGTAATAAGTATTACACATTTTTCACCTGCGATGTAAATGATGGTCTTCTGAACATGTAGAAAATTTTACTTGAATTGGCTAAACAACATCTAAGAAATAGGAGATTATCTTGATAAATGTGACATTTGGCATAGTTATTAAAATTACTTGTATTGGTACTCGTATCGGCAAGTACCCCAAACCAACTACTCTGTACTTGTACTTGTTCTATAAAATGCAGGTCTGGCTTACCTTTCTACAAAAATAATGCACACTTTTCTCTGCCAACATCTTCATGATCTCCCATCTGGTCTGGACAAAGGGTGACAGATAAAAATATATCTTTAATTACCTACAGTATACATATGTAAGCATAGGCCTATTCTATGTTGCTGAATTAAATAATCTTAAATACAGTCATTAAATTAAATCTAAATGACCAGGGGCCCCATTTATGAAACTTTGCGGTGGATTTGCGTCAGAAGTGGCGTACGGACGAAATATAGGACGCGTACGCAAACAAATATTCAGATTTATAAAACCATGCGCACGCACGTCCTACGCTGTTTTCCCTTTATAAATCACAATCAACCAAGGCAGAATAATGGCAACATTCCTCCACCGGCTTAACACCTTTTTAATGTGTTCTAGGCTTCCAGCCTCCTCTGGTTCCCTGGCACCCCAGCACGGATGATATTCCAGCGGTGGATGACTGGTTCAAACGTGCGGAGGCGCTGTAGGCCGCGGCGCACACTCGCCTGCAGCGCGCCATGCGGAGGCACAAGATCCAGGCAGACAGCACCGTCGATGGGGACGTGGCGTACTCTGTCCTTCGCCTTCTGGACTCCCGGCGGCGGGCGGGTCGACTCCAGTACTATGTCGACTGGGAGGGCTACGGTCCTGGACCCTACCCTGTGCAGGGATTTCCATCGGCTGCATCCGGACCGTCCCGGTCCTCATTCTCGGGGGAGGCCTGGAGCCGCTCCTTCGATGGGGGGCTCTGTCGCACCTGCTCCTCTCCCTGGTGGACAGCGACGCTCTCATTCCCCGAGTTTTAGTCCTTTTGGTTTCTCAGTTTTCTAGCACACTCTATGTTACGGGCAGGTGTTTTCTGTTAGTCATTAGTATCTGTATTTAAGACCCAGATGATTTATCTTTAGTTGTTGGTTGTTGTTCTTGTTAGCTATACATATTTCCTGGAACGCAAGTCTTTGTTATTTTGACCACTTGTTACGTTATTTATTAAACTCTGTTAACTGCACTTGGGCTCTGCTTCTTCAACCTTGACAAAAACAAAGCCGTAAGTTATTTTAAATCATGAAAAATACACTGTCGGATATAAGCATGGTTTATAACTTCTATTTTTAGATAACAGATACATGTGTCATATTCCCTTGGGATTATAATGAATATATCGGTTTTATAATAACTACAAAATTGTAAATGTTAAGAGTGATAATGTGACATGCAATCAAAACAAAGGAAATTAGCTAGGAGCTACTTAGCTATATGCCAACCACATTGATGAAAAAAAACATATTATAAAAAAAATATTGTACTTACAGTCAAATGTCTTTATTCTTCCTCTTCCAAGAGTCCCAGTAATGACATAGAATATAGTTTTCCTAGGGAAAATCCATCTTGTTATGTAAGAAAATGACAATTTCAGAACCGCAACGTTTACGAATGTACCAGGAAGCACCAGAAATGCTTTTGTTTATGAATTGCTGCCTGCACTTATGAAAGACAGACACAGGTGAAACGTGTCATAGCAATGTTGATTATCGTCATCCTCATTGAAAGAAATAAAAAAATCACCAAAATTGTGTAAATGAACCTTATTTTCCCAGAGATTTTTTCATGCAGTGATAGGTAGTCTCTCTCATGACCCGGATGAAAACGTCATAAAGTTGTGTTTTTTGTGGAAAAATACTTTTACACTTAACACTATAGCTCATTGGCTATTCACTCAATCACTCTTAGACACATGTCGTCATCTACTAGGGGACACAGTTAGAAGTGTTATCAGGACCCTATCTCAATATATGGCTATGTAGTTATTTTTCAAAAAGGATGTAGAAAAAGAACCACTACAAAATAACTATGCATTTTCTTTATTTCATCTTGTGCCATATTCACTGTGCACATTTATTCAAATGTGCACAGTGAATTTGGCGCATTTGCCTTTTAAGGCGAGACACGGCAGGCAAAAACATAGATTTTTCATGTAGTGGTCAATTTTGAGATTGTGTTCTTTTTTTTTAGACAATATGTGTTCTTTCAAGCTGCTATAAAGAAAACGTTGAAAATATACATTAGGATGTTTATTTTATTACATTTTTTTAACTTGCGGTAGTAGGTTTCTCCCGAATTTACCAAGAAGTTAGCATTCCAACGCGACATGCCGAGTTTCGCCTGTTAATTGAAGTCTGTCATGCCGATACCATTGTAAAGCTCTGAGTCTCCTGCACAACACTATGCAACCCAAATAAGGGCATTTCCTTTCTATCAGTAATCAATCGCGAATGTCTTAAGGGGGATTTAATGCTAATGATGAAATCTCATTGGCTACCTCTGATTTCTGCTAACGTGATTCGCTCAGACGCATCACGTGGTGTAGTCCAACACTTCCGTGTTTAGCTTACCGCAGGACCTTCGAAAATGCCTTTAACACTGCAACTTTCAAGAAAAATAACGCCGCAATTGCTCTTAGCAAGATGTGACGAGGGAAAGCAATCTATTGGATTAGCTGAAAAACCATCCGGAAGCAGCATATTAGACCGTAAGCTGTCGTTGTGAAACCGGGGGGGGTTAATGACAATGCCACTGACTGTGCGACAAAGCAGTGGTTGATTATGCATGTCACACGTCTCAATGAATTCATACGTAATCTCTTGTACTCTAATTTGTTGTTGTTTTTTTTTTTTTATTTAACCTTTATTTAACCAGGTAAGTTGACTAAGAACAATTTCTTATTTACAGCAACGACCTGGGAGCAATTAGGGTAAAGTGTCTTGCCCAAGGACACAACGACATTTGGCTCAGTCGGGAATCGAACTGGCAACCTTCTGACTACAAGTCTGACTCCCTACCCACTGAGCCATCTGCGCCCACTAATAGTGATGCATCGGGTCTATTTATAAATATTGATCCATAGAACCATGGGTTTTGTAGCAGTCTGCTTCTAGAGTACAAGGGAAGTGGATTTTGGAGGTCTAATGACCTGTTACATTTGATCATACTGTTGTTGTAACAGTGAAAAGATTTTCATAAATGGAACAGGGTTGGATTCGTGATAAAATTTAATCTCATTTATTGTGTTATATTGGTAAGTTTTACTTTTGCAGTTTTCAGTTCAGTGGCAAAAACAAAGGACATTGAAATAATGCAGCCTTATCAATTCTTGGACATTGAAGAAACATATTTTCAATTAGAGAGAGAGAGAGAGGAAGAGGGGACATCATGCATGCTCACATGACATCATGCAAACATACACACACTCACATTAACAGTAGGCAGCATCACTGCAGCCTGAAATGGGTGTCTAAAAACAAGATAAAACCACTAAATCTCAGGGAAAAGGTACTTAAAACAAGTGAAATTATCTGTCCGTGCAGCAAGAGAATTTCACTTGACAATATTTCTTGAATTAAGTTTATTAATTCTAGAAATAATATTATTAACTTTTCAATTTTAAGTTCAACACTTAAAAAAAATCACTGTTAAAACAAGATAGATTTAAAAGTGTTAGATAATTTAAGTTTTATTTATCTTGGTAAGATCCAAAAATCTGCAGTGCAAGCTTTAGTGCAGTGGAGTCCATGCTCTTGTAGTCAGGTTGACACACCAACACACATGCATGTATAGCCTACACAATTATGGATCTGTTGTAATAGTATAACATTATAGGATGGCCATATTCTTTATCCTTTACTATATAAATCTTTAAATGCCGTTTTCTCAAAATGAGTTTTTTGTAATATTCCGGTAGACATATCTCAGCCTATGTAGCACCTATATACACCAAACTTTCCAGTTATAAACTTAGCCGTTTTTTGAAGATATTTACAGAGGGATTTGTTGATAAATCATTCCTGGCCTGATTTATGTGACATTTTAATCAAAGAAATATGGTGAAAATCGATATTTTAAGGCTATGGACAGTTTATTTTGATTTTCTAGGTAATGAAAGCAGATATCTTGAAATCCCTCTGTAATTCTTTTTTCATCTTGTATGTAAACAAATTGAAAAAATAATTTTGCACCTGGCTTTATCATACGTTCAAATCTATCTACCGGAAATATAGGCAAAATTGCGCATATTTAATGAGATAATGCCTATTTGCATAAATTAACATACATATTTCAAAAACTTGTAATACATTTTTTTATATACTTGTGTAAGAAATCAACTGACAAAGTTTCATGGTAACACACAACAGGCAAAAACATAGATTTTTCATGCAGTGGTCAATTTTGCATGAACTTTGTAACATTAGGTTTGTGCTTGTAAGTTATATTTTACAAGCTTGCATAATGAACTGTGAAAACATTTAAAAAAGTTGCAAATCTGTAATATTATATTTGAATAAATTTAGCTGGAATTGCAAGCATATTTCTTTTTCAGACTTGCAACATAAACGTTTACGGCAAAGAATATTCTACTGCTAGGCTTAAATACATGTGCAGTGCTTGTTTGCGAGCGCTCAGATTTTTGAAATTTTTAGACTGTGCTCCCAGCAGATACAAACAGAGCTCGAAAATTTGATAAATGTATACAACCATGATTAAAGACTGTGAAAACAGAGCATAATTAAATTCTCATCTTTGTGCACAGAAAAAAAAATACCTCTGGAAACATTGTCTAATCCTAGAACGCTACTGTTATCCTATAATCTTTTTAAAGGCGATATTAAGCATTTTATAGTGTGAAATGACCGAATGAAGATTAAGGAAGCTATTTATTTTCCATATTTTGGTTGGATTATATCTATAGTATGAATTTTTAAAAAACAGGCTATTCCATATATAAAAAATGTCTATAGACTGTCTATAAGATCTAGATAATGTGCTTGTATGATATTATTGACCTAAATATAATACATCCTAATTCAAACTCGTAACATTTCCATTTTATAAAATAATTTGCATGCTGCAAAACTCTACTGATTCAACTAATTTAGAAAATACCAATTCTGTATTATGATATTAATGCCCTATAATTAGATCAGAATATTTGTATTTTAGGACCCTGAAAGAAACCCCTGTTGTTCAAGTTCACTTTAATGCTAAAAAACAATTGGTCTCATCTTATGTCTGAGACAAAATGGAACCTTAAACAACAGAAACTCTGATTGTTTGAACCTATGTACCCAAAAATCTTGTTTTACAACCCTTTGACTAAGAGACACACAAAACACAACCCTGTCTAAGAGAAACTGAGAGAGACACAGCTTCGCTTGAGGATAAAATGGCTGACGGATCTCAGAATTTAGAAATCTATTACACAGAAACATAGCCAAATATACACCAGCAAACACAAAACAAATGTATTGGGGTAGTGTGAACTTCTGGGGTAGTGCTGTCAAACAATCTTATGCCTTCTAGATCCTCTGACAACAAAAACACACACATTTGACGTTCTTAGGTTGCTTTCACATCTGCCTAGTTTGGTCCGTTTAAAATGAACCCTGGAGCGTTTGGTCGGATAGTCCGGTTCGTTTGGGCTGGTGTGAAAGCTCATCCGAACTCTGGTGCAGACCAAACAAACGAACTCTGGTCCTCTTCAAAACGGGCGTCTCGGGCCGCTTCCAAGTGAACTAGAGTTCGGTTCAATTTAGGTGTGAACGCGATCCGACCTAAATACAGGAAGCAAACCAAAAAAAGTGTATTTTATAAAATTTCCTCTGGAGATAATTTTTTTCTGGTGTAGCATACTGTGATCGGAATAACAGTTCTCAGCCTAGAATCAGGATAACATTTTTAAGTCAATAGCCTATTTTGTGTCAAATGAATTTAATTCTACAGTAGTCTGGTAATAAGCAGGATAATGTATTACAATATTTGATTGATGGAAACACCAAAGCAAAACCAAAAACCCAGAGATTATATACATTTGGTGTTGTTCCATTTTTTCTGAGACCAGGAAGTAACGGCGAGTTTGCCTTAAAACTTTTCAAAGTAATTCCATTGCTAGGCAACAGCCTGGCCATGTGACATGTGTTGACAGTGTTTGGTGCGTTTGACAAAGTGCAGTGTGAAAGCAAACCTAACCAAATGAAAAATGAAACAATTTTGTAACTTCACCCCCGAATCGCACAGAGTCCACCGAACTATAGGTGTGAAAGTGACCTAAGAGACAAAAGACGGCAGTGTAGACCTGGCAAAACAGGATCTAACACTGTGAGGAGTAGGTGATCCTGTAGCTCTATAATAAACAAAGGAGACACCATCCTAGACCCTTACCAATAGAATGTCCTTTACCATTTGTGGATACCGTAGAGAGTTTTGAAAGAGGGGTTTCTCCCCCTCCCTTCACCCCTTGGTTCTAGTGAGTTTCAAAGGACTGGTTAACCAACATAAGCAGAGATTACACAATTTCTACCACAAATGCCTTTGCAAACAATCACATTTTCTTGTGCCATAGAGACCTGTGACACACACACAGACACTTGATGATGCCCAAAAATCACATATTGATCCAAACTGAACATAATTTGGGTCTGTGTATAGCATACTGACCCTATTTATAACCTTCTCACAAGTGCTTTTACAATCTTCTAGACACCTGCTCGGAGAAGTATTAAACATGTTGTACAGAGAATCACATAGGGGCAGCTTAGTTTGCAGGAAACAATGGATGATTCTGGCAGATCCACATTGGCAGACAGACAAAACCTATTTAGAGAATCACTGAAGGAAGGTCTGTCACAAAACTAAATGTTCTTGTGCCATAGAGAGAGAGACACACACAATCTGAGTTAGAAGGTTGGTCCCGAGAAACATAGAGAAACTGCTTTTTTATAACCTATAGACTTGCTTTAATATAGAGAGTTACATACAAAACCAAAGGGTCAGAGAGTACTGAAGGACTAAAAACCCTGCCGGTTTGGACATTTATGGAAGTCTAATATTAATTTTGAGAACTGTTTAAACAATACATTTAATGATTTGGCCTTTATGTAGAAGTTTACCAGTTTTGATAAGCTTATCTTTGAAAACTTAACTGTATTACATACACCTATAGGAAGCATATGAGACCATGCCTTTGCTGACTGGAAAATCTTTAGAGGCATGTCTTGACACAATTACTTTAAACTGACCAATTGCGATGCTGAAACCCTCTTGTCAAAGTTTTGACAGCTGCTGTTTAGGGGAGGGATGTACCATAGGAACGCTTTTAGTCGTCGGCAGGCACAACGGACCTATAGGATGGTTTGGTTCTACTCGTCAAACCTTTTGACAGCTGCATTAGGGAGCCCAGATTTGCATGAAATACGTTCAGAGGGAACTATTTTGCACAACCAAAATATGTGAAATATGAACATATGAGGTTCCATCAAGTTTGTAGGGAACCAAATTTAACACTTGAATAACGTTAAATATGAACATCATGAAGATAATGACGTAGCATGTAAATAGCGTAGATTTTGCTAGGGTGGAGGTCAGGATGGTGGAAGAACGTATAAATCTGCGACATTCATGCCAGTGTTCACAAGTTCAAATCCAGACGGACACTTTGTGTGGGTTTTCTCTACATTGCTGTGTGATGCAGACAGGCGATTATCCATTTCTTTTGTAATATTAACCATAACCTTAATCCGAACATCAGCAACGTCATGTCTAACCTTAACCGTTAGTAACATCATCCCTAACCTTAAAGGACCAATATGTAATATCTTGGGAGGGATGTACCATTGGAACACCTTTAGTGGATGGCGGGCACAACGGACCTATAGGATGGCTTGGTTCTGCTCGTCAAACCTTAAAGGACCAATATGTATTATATATACTGTATTAAATGCCAAAATTACCAATATCAGATATTAATAAAATATGCTAAGTTGAAATACAATCTTTTCTGATAACAATGCTAAAGACAGTATTTTGTCCTTCGAAATTTTCATCCCAGAATTGAATTTCTGTACGTTTCGGCCTGTGTGTTGTTGTCAACTGCCCATTTTGACAGCACGACCAGGTTGCCAGGCATACCTGTAAAAACTTAAACCCAGCGCGCTACAGCCATGGAAGCAGCAAACAAATGAATGAGATCAACAGAGATAGATTCTACCCAACGAATCTCAGCATGTTTCTAAACGGTTGCATGACCAAAGACCTAGTGAAACACGGTTTGCTTGTTATGGTTGCGCTGATCTTGTTTGTCACGTCAGTTTCGAGTCTGGGGAGGAGGGGGCAGAGGAAGAGGACTCTCAGGTATTTTGAAATTGAACTGCAGTACCCATTTAATAGGCTGGCTGTTAGTATTACATATTGGTTCTTTAACCGGTAGTAACCTCATGCCTAACCTTAATCTTTAGTATTCTCATGCCTAACCTTAACTGTGAATGTAGCAATATAATTTTGAATGCTATAGAATGTATGGAATGTTCTCGCATTAATCTGGTAAATGAAATGTGCAAGGGCAATGTAATAGAAGTATGAATATAGCATAATAGCAAAGCTTGCAGCTGAAATGTTAAAACACCCTAAATATGTTGGCATATAACGTAATTCATGTTTTCAAAATAGTTTCATGAGAACGTCATTTGGGAGTAATTCTGAGATGTACGGTTGGCATTACCATAGGAACGCCTTTAGGGGTTGGAGCAAACAACAGACCTATAGGATGTTTCAGTTCCACTCATAAAACTTTTGACAGCTCGGTTTAGGGGCGGGCTGTAACATAGGATCCCTTTAGGGTTTGGAGCACACAACGGACCTATAGGATGGTTTGGTTCCACTTGTCAAACCTTTTGACAGCTGCATTAGGGTGGACCAATATGAATGCATGAGGGGAAGCGAATGCAAAAGCTGCATATTTGTGTTCGCATTTGCACTAAAATCATCAGTATTAAAACAATAAATGACCTGAAATATTTCAGTTGGTGTGCAATGAATCTAAAATATATGAAATTTTAATTTTTATCATTACATTATGGAAAATAATGAACTTTATCACAATATGCTAATTTCTTGAGAAGGACCTGTATATATATATTGTTTGAGTAAACTGTTTCAGTATCTAGTTCTGGTTATATGTTAGGTTACTTTTGAATCTGTATATTGAGAGTTTGTGTTCTGCCCTGCATTTTGTTCTGTTATAGTTTCCTAAGTAAAAGTGCTTTTCCTAGTTTGGTTTTTCCATTTATTTCTTTGTGTAATAAATATAAAGATATACATAGTCTTGAGAGTACCCAATGTTATTTGTCCATGCCCCTGAGGCCAGTCGTTACATCTTTACCCAATTATAGCTGTACTATTACTGTAATCTATTGAACAAATTTTAAATAGGCTAGTATTGTATACTAGCGTATCACTTTTGTGAATAGTCACCTATATTTGCGAAGAATCAATGTACCACACAGCTCAGCAGTGTGTAAGATGGTAGGGATGATCATTTGTTACGTAGGGAATAAAACAAACTATCGGTTGTATGCTTTCACTGAAGACAGAAAGCACAACTGTAGTATCCATTTTCCGCTTGAAATTCAATTGTGATAACTTAAGAGACAAAAATATCTTTATGCCAGTTTCTGCTGTCAAGGAAGATGAATGTCTGCCATGATTTCTGCTCGTTACGGGGCGTTCCTCCTGCTGTATTCTACAGTATACGAGCGTTTCTCCTCCCTAACTTAGCCTACTAGTTTGCAAATACTGGTACTGTGAGCCAACTTTTCAAGTTGTTCAGTCTGCCCATCGCTAGCAATGGATTCACAGAAATAACAAAAAATGTGTCCATAGGTAAATTCTGGGTGATGGTTTTCATATTATCATTGAGATACATTGCCTTGCGAAAGTATTCGGCTCCCTTGAACATTTCGACCTTTTGCCACATTTCAAACATAAAGATAGAAAACTGTAATTTTTTGTGAAGAATCAACAACAAGTGGGACACAATCATGAAGTGGAACGAAATGTATTGGATATTTCAAACTTTTTTAACAAATAAAAAACTGACAAATTTGGCGAGCTAAATTATCCATTATTCATACTTTACTTGCAGTGCAGCAAACTCTCCAGAAGTTCAGTGAGGATCTCTGAATGATCCAATGTTGACCTAAATGACTAATGATGATAAATTGAAACCACCTGTGTGTAATCAAGTCTCCGTATAAATGCACCTGCTCTGTGATAGTCTCAGAGGTCCGTTGAAAGCACAGAGAGCATCATGAAGAACAAGGAACACACCAGGCAGGTCAGAGATACTGTTGTGGAGAAGTTTAAAGCCGGATTTGGATACAGAAAGATTTCCCAAACTTTAAACATCCAAAGGAGCACTGTGCAAGCGATAATATTGAAATGGAAGGAGTATCAGACCACTGCAAATCTACCAAGACCCGGCCGTCCCTCTAAACTTTCAGCTCATACAAGCAGAAGACTGATCAGAGATGCAGCCAAGAGGCCCATGATCACTCTGGATGAACTGCAGAGATCTACAGCTGAGGTGGGCGAGTCTGTCCATAGGACAACAATCAATCGTATACTGCACAAATCTGGCCTTTATGGAAGAGTGGCAAGAAGAAAGCCATTTCTGAAAGATATCCATAAGAAATGTTGTTTAAAGTTTGCCACAAGCCACCTGGGAGACACAACAAACAAGTGGAAGAAGGTGCTCTGGTCAAATGAAACCAAAATCGAACTTTTTGTCAACAATGCAAAAGGTTATGTTTGGCGTAAAAGCAACACAGCTCATCACCCTGAACACACCATCCCCACTGTCAAACATGGTGGTGGCAGCATCATGGTTTGGGCCTGCTTTTCTTCAGCAGGGACAGGGAAGATGGCTAAAATTGTTGGGAAGACGGATGGAGCCAAATACAGGACCATTCTGGAAGAAAACCTGATGGAGTCTGCAGAAGACCTCAGACTGGGACCGAGATTTGTCTTTGAACAAGACAATGATCTAAAACATAAAACAAAATCTACAATGGAATGGTGCACAAATAAACATATCCAGGTGTTAGAATGGCCAAGTCAAAGTCCAGACCTGAATCCAATCGAGAATCTGTGGAAAGAACTGAAAACTGCTGTTCACAAACGCTCTCCATCCAACCTCACTGAGCTCAAGCTGTTTTGCAAGGAGGAATGGACAAAATGTCAGTCTCTCGATGTGCAAAACTGATAGAGACATACTCCAAGTGACTTACAGCTGTAATCGCAGCAAAAGGTGGTGCTACAAAGTATTAACTTAAGAGGGCTGAATAATTTTGCATGCCCAATTTTTTCAGTTGTTTATATGTTAAAAAGTTTGAAATATCCAATAAATTTCGTTCCACTTCGTGATTGTGTCCCACTTGTTGTTGATTCTTCACAAAAAATTACAGTTTCATATCTTTATGTTTGAAGCCTGAAATGTGGCAAAAGGTCGAAAATTTCAAGGCGCTGAATACTTTCGCAAGGCACTGTATTTTTTCATATACTGTATGCCAGAAGAACAACTCGCTTACCTGACTTATATTCTTGCCTCCCATTGCCTAGCATCCACTGACGTATGTTGTTTGAGACAAGAGATGTACTGTAGTTGACAAAGTTCCCATCACTCTTAATGTAAGTGATGGGAAAAAGTTCTGGTGAAGTTTTTAACCTATTTCTTAATATATAAAAAATATCTAAGATATTCTTTCCCTACACAAAAGCAATGCCTAAAATTCACGATAGTTATCACGATAGTTATGTCGATCAGGTCATAAAATTATTACAATCAGTAATAGATGTAGGCTGTTGTACTCATTACTAGTTTATGATGTGCCCATTCCTACAGTAGTTTATGAAAGCAGTAACAAACAGTGTATGATTAATAGATGTACCCATTACTATTTTTAGATTAACAAAATGAACAACAGCGATCTCTAATAGAAATATAAGCAGTAGCGAACTGTGCATGATTAATATACTGTAACACCATAAACATACATTGGTGGCGCGCTGGACTCAAACCCTGTCCGCCTGGTAAACAGACCTTAGTTGTTTCCACTACACCATCAATACTGTATGAACTCAACATGTTTTTGATGCAGTTGTGTTTAATTGTTTAGACTGTAGGATTTTTTAAATGAGAAGGTATTTTAAATATACAGTAGGTGTAACGTTTCCCAGTTCCCCTTCCCTGGAAACTGCCACTTCCTTTGTTTATGTGCCACAGAACTACAATTCCCATTCCCCAGTTCGTCTCCCAATGGACTACAGCTTCCCTAGTCAGGTCTCCTAAGAACTACATTTCCCATACCCGGACACAATTAGCCTAATTCACCACACCTGCTCACTCCATGCAGTATTTAAG